>NIUQ01004482.1:0-13612 GCA_002796945.1 Plectus sambesii
GGTGCTGCAGATATTTCACAATGTGACGAATGGAACGCACGACATCAATGGAAAGACATTCGCACTGACGGCGCAAACGGTCAAAGCTCGCGAAGGCGATGACGATCGGTTGAGTGATGACTGTCAGATCTAGAGGCGTAACGATTCCTTTAATTCCGATTATCGAAAAAGCGATTCATTGCAAGAGAATCCCGATCCCTACATCAGTTCTCAAAATAGATATTGATGCTACTAAAATAGAAATATATTCTTTAAGGTATGATTTCGGAATTGGAATGAAAAGGGACTCAATTATTCGAATTTAGCGATTTAGGAATCGTTATATCTCTATTCTAATTTGGACGAATTGACTGCTTTGTTCAATTTCAGCGGCCTGAACCCTCTACAAGTGACGCAGAGCAATGTGTGCGGCTCGCTGATAAATGGCTCGGTCGCCGTCGTTCTCTACCATTCGAACAACAGAAAAACAGACAACTTCAACATTATCGCCTCAACGGTCACCTATGCTCTAGGATTCTACAAAGTGCCCGTCATCGGCGTTCAAATCAAGGATGCAGAGTTTTCGCGCAAAGTTCGGCTACTGCTTTTCTCTTTTTCGCACAGCAATGCGCTTTGCAGAGTGTTTATCCCACATTCTTGCGAACAACCCCACCAAATAGCTTCGAGGCCGACGTTTGGCTACAACTGCTCGATCGCCTCAACTATCGAAAGATTGTAATTATCAACAAAAAAGACGACCCGAACGCCGAAGCTTTTTTATCGCGATTTACATCGCAAGCCGATTCTTTAAATATCAAGGCAAGCTGGTCGGCAATCGAAAGAATACTCAGGAAGTGAAGTTTGCATGTTTAGATTCAAGAACACATAGAGATCGACATAGACCACGAGATGCCGCAACATGAAAAGTATACTGAGCTACTGAAAGCACGGTTCGAAGAAATTACATCAAACATTATCATCCTTTATTCAAAGTAAGTAGCACAGTGAAAGATATTAGCCTTGGCAGTAAAAGAGAATCAATGGAATTTTAGCGTCAAAGATGCGTATCATTTTTTTAACTATTCGGATGTCTTAAATTTGACAAAGGCAGGAAAGGCGTGGATGGTGAATGAGGCAGCAATGGCAGCGACTAATGTACCCATCGGTCTGTCCACGCTGTAGTAGTGCACTGTTAACCCACTCTTTTCAGGGACTCTTGGCGTAAAGGTGCGCCAAAATAGCACAGTTGCTCTTACGGACGCTTTTCGTGTGGTCAGGGAAGGTCTGAGTCATTTAATTAGTTTGACTCCAAACATAAGCCCACCACACGAATGTATTGATCGTCCAACGTCCGGTGACTGGACCAACGACATTGGAATGAAATTCTACCGGTAAAATAACTGCTTTTCTGGGTCTATTACATATGACTATGTGATTGTAGCTGTTGCGATTACAATAGAGAGGGAAGTGCAGTGATTGGTCAGGTTTGATACATATATGGCAAATTTTCCCCACTTATATCAAAACTGATCAATCTTCGCACTTCCCTAAATTATAATTGCAACGATTACAGTTGCAACAGTTTTATGCAATAAGTCTCTGACGGTGCTTATTCCACTATTTACAGATATTTGACGAATATATCATTGTATATACCGGAATCGCATTCGACGATTGCCTTCAGCGAAATGGGCGACAGGCTTAATGTAGCCTATGACATATACAATCAACAAACAGTAGATACAGCGACAATTGTTGGATCGCTGGTACTTATATCCTCCTGATAATAATAGTTATAATTACCTCCAACCTTTAGGAAGAGAAGAATCAGCTACTATTCGATGAAGACGCAGTTGTTTGGCCGGGTCGTGCGACGAAGAAGCCGCTAGAAATCACGCTGCCTCGGCAACTACGTGCTGTGACTGTAGAGGACCGACCATTTGTTTATGCCGTCAGAACAAACGACCCGGACGAGTGCAGCGCTGCAGAGAGTTATGTTGTGGACGACCAAATTATTGTAAGATAAATGAGTTTAAATTGTCGAAAGATGAATATCGGCGCTTTCAGAGAGCGTCGTGGTTCCCATGCTGGAAGGAGGCAAACAGCTCTGAAACAGAGAACACATTATTGAACGTCACAAAGGAGTCGTTCTGTTGTGCAGGTTACGCGATTGATATGCTGTGGCATCTGTCGCAAACGCAACCAAATTCATCGATCGATACTGGATTCGTGTTTACGCTGCACCTCGCCAACTCGTACGGGACGGTCACGTTGATGCCCGATGAAGATGGCGAGGAGCAGCACCCCGGCTACATTCTGTCGGGTATTATCGATGAACTCGACAGAGACATTGCTGACATTGCGGTCGGAGCTCTGACCATCAATCCAGAACGCGAACATTACATCGACTTTAGTCAACCGTGGCTTTATCACGGCATCAAAATCATCGAGAAATTTGTGAGGATTTATTGCTATAGTTTTCCCACCAATTAAAAGAATTTAAAATTTCGTTGTGGCATTGGTTGACGCGCCAATTCAATCGCAGCTATTTATTCTTCGATCTGATAACCACTGGTCAGAGTGAGATGAGCGTCAAGCAAAATGATTCTATTGTAATACGTTCAAAATTTAATTTTCTGCCGTCGAGCATGTATTTAAGGAATAGTTATTTATATTTTTCGATACAATATCCGAGATTAATGATCAATGATTGTTCAGTTCGTGAAGATAGCTTTATTCCAGCAAGAACGTAACTCACCAATGGAATCGTTCATGCAGCCGTTCCAAGCCAGTCTTTGGCTGGCTTTGCTGGGGTCCGTATTGCTTGTCGGCTGCTCGATGTACTTCTTGGATAAGAACTCGCCCTTCGACCGCTTCTACCACGCACCCAAAGTAAAAATGGACGATGGCAGCGTTGTGGCAGATCGTCTCTGGGAAGATACCGAGGACGATTCGTTGAACTTTAGCAGCGCTATGTGGTTCGTCTGGGGTGTCCTCTTGGACAGCGGTGTCAGCGAAAGTCCGTCTCCCTCGAACGCGCTCGAATGGCCGTCAAATTTGTAATTTCAGAGACGCCGAGAAGCTTCAGCGCGCGCGTTGTCGGAGTTGTTTGGTGCGGGTTCAGCATGATCATGGTTGCCTCGTACACTGCCAACTTGGCCGCATTCTTGGTGCTCGATCAGCCTGAGAAAGGGCTCTCTGGACTTAATGACCCTAGAGTTTATTCTTTTCTATTCCATAAGTGATTTCAAATTACGTTACGCCGCTTTGTAGCTTCGCAATCCAAGCGCCAACTTCTCATTTGCAACAGTGAAAGAAACGAACACATATCAGTACTTCAAGCGTAGTGTTGAAGTGTCAACGATGTTTCGAATTATGGAAAAGCATAACTATCAAACGGCCAAAGAAGCTATCGCCGCGTTGCTTGATGACAAGTGAGATAGCTGCAACTCTGCCACGTCCATTTCTTTCTATTGCAGTGACCCGCTCGGAGCATTCATTTGGGATTCCACTCGACTTGAATTCGAAGCCGCGAACAACTGCCAGCTGAGAACGCGAGGGGACATTTTTGGCAGATCGGCCTATGGCGTCGGCTTGCAAAAGAATTCCCCTTGGACGTCCCATATAACGATGGCAATTTTGCGCATGACAGAAAGTGAGTAATTTCCTTCGTCACTCGTTATACCGTATTTTAAGGTACAGTTCTTCTGGCACTAGTCTGATTTTAAGCTCTTTAGAAGAAGATGTTTGAGATTAAACAAAGAGAAGAGTTGGCAATTTTTTGCATTATTTTTACAACTTTCCGTATAAATCTCTTTCTAGTAAATTAGTTAAGTACCAACAGAGGGCAGTAAATAGCAGCCGATGAGGCGTATTTGAAAAGTACAATGAGTAATTATTATTATTATAGGTGGTGTGATGGAAGAGCTGGAGGCCAAGTGGATCTCGTCGCAATCAAAACGATGCACAAATTTGGGAATTAAGTCGCCTGCGAGGTTGGGGCTGATTAATATGCGCGGTGAGCCGTTTGAAAATAGACTTATTCTTTCACTTGGAATAATTATGCTTCAGACGTTTTCATATTGGTGGGCGGTGGAATATTATTTGGTGTAATTCTGAGTTCATTCGAAGTGACAATCGGACGTCGACGAATCGAGCGTAAACGACATACTCGACTGGCCTTACGTTACGGACAGCGATGGCGCATGAAAGCGTCGAGGCCGAGAAACGGACAAGTCGCGCAGCCACTGCGATCGCTCGCCTACGAGTATCAGCTGCTTCGACAAAATCACGCAAAGGAACGCCGGAGAAGGCCGTCGTCAACTGCTCCCGAGGCTAGCCCTCTCATTCATCGTAGCCGATCGCGCAGTCGAAAAGATTCGAACAGCGGATTCACCGATTTCAACCCCGCCACCCCCCGCACACGAGCGCTGCGAGAAGAAGTTGCCAAAAATGAACAGGTGACAGTAATGATACAGTATGCTGTATGATTGTCGATTCTTCTATTAGTATGGAACGGCGCGCTGCTCTCTTAGCACCCGCTACCTCGCCGTACTGTTATTAACCACTACCGCAATAGTTTTCAGTTTTGTTATATTCACAACGAATTCTCCGCGCATAACCTAACTGATCAATCAGCGCGCTTCTTTGCAATTACAACGATTGTGTGAAATAGGTTCTATAACACGCCGTACTTTTTGAATAAATTGGTTTTGTGAAAAATGATTGTTTCAGCTGCGACTGGCAACCCTGTGCTCCTCTCGACCGCAGCCACCGTGCCACAACTTTCGGACTGTCTCATTGTCTGTTTACTGCCCACGCTGCAGAGTACGTTCAAGTTGCTTTGCTGAACAAAAGGTTGTTCGTTTAGGCTCGAGTGTACACCGATCCGCGGCCGGTTGCCGGACCATTCGCGTACTTCATGAGCTTATTACTCTTCGTCCTACTTCTATGGCCGTGCGTTTGTATTCCATGTTGCGTCGACTGCTGCTGCGACTTCAACCACCACTGTCCCCAATGCGATCACCGCATCGGTCGCTATCGGCGCGGTGGTCGTTCACGTTTCTTCGTCTGAGTCTATTTTTGTGAAGTGTAGCAACGAATCAAGCAGAATTCCTTTAATGCATACTCTATGCAAATAAAGATGACTCAAAATCGTTATAACTCGATTCACAATTAAGGCACACACCTTTTTGAACTATGCACAAAGACACCGGGTACAAAACCTGTGTATGAATAGAATATATAGAAAGCTGAGATATGACTCAACGTTCATCGAATCTTGTCAGAGCACTTAGATGATCACGTGTGTCCACTAACACGAAAGGACATCTGGCACGGCTTACGCTCAATGGCGCTCGAACTTTGTACTTTAACAAGTCCGTAAGGAGAGCGGCGAAGCGTCGATGATGACCGATTCGCCACATTTGCCGACGATTTGGACGGCTGAAGGCCGATACTGCTCACGGTCGACGTAGCTGGACTGGTGCGTCTCCATCCCGATATCGGAATCGAGCTTCTTCCTACAATAAACGTGAAGATAGTCTAAGAGCCGACCTCTCAAGAACATACACTTTCTTAGATTACTTTGATTCGGTTCCCACAGATGTTTAGGCAGCTTCATGAATATTTAAAGGCTTTCTCCGAAGTCGCATTTCAAATTGATATATGAAGTACGTCATGGCCCCTTATGCAACAGAAAAATATAGGTTGCTGTTGTTACAAATATTGAATTCATACTGGCGCACTTTATTTCCAACGGGCGCTATAAGAGAATGCTAACATTATCGCATGTATAGATAGCTTGGATGCGAGGACTATATGTCGCTGAGACAATCATAGAGCTTCTCCTTTCGACCCAAACGAATTGCAATGTCTAGCCTGAATTACCGTTATTATTGCTGTTGTTGTTAGCGGCCAGCTGCGCCAATGTAATCGTCGTTCTGGCGGTATTCTGTACGGGCGTGCTAGAGATGCCGTTTCTTTGGGTTGCCGAAACTGAGCGTGGTCTTCCAGCCGCAGATGCAGATGCGGTGGTCGCCGATTGCGCTGTCGACGCTGTCCTTTGAGTCATGGTCGCCGCCGGGCGTTGCACTGAGTAACGCCCGCCTAAGACAGTTAACGTCACTCTTTCATAAATGAGTTCCTGCCCATCGGTCAAACAATGTGTATAACTTGGTATGATTAAGGGAGGTTGTAGCCATTCTAAACGTTTCCGGATTCACAAGTTTTTGTCAAAAACCTTAATTATCTCTTCATTGCCACATTTATTGTGTTGTGAACAATGTGTGGTGACATGAAATGAATGATTAGGAAATATCTTTAAAAGACATAGTGCCTGCCACATTTCCCCTCTCGACAGTCGCACAGAAATGATTTTCTGGACTGTGACAATATTTTAGTCTGTTATTTACGACACTAATCTATGGGACAACGTTGAATATATACCTGGCGAGTTGTTCACTTCGGTAACGCGCGTTCGACTAGCTGTCGGTGGTTTGAGAGCGGACAGTTTGTTGTCGTTCTCTTTTTCATAATCGTTGCGTTCCATGGGTTCTTTCGAGATGAAATTCATCGGCATAGGACTAGGTGAGCGCTTGGTGACGACGACTTGGGGCTGAGGGCGGACGACGGCGGTCTTGGGTCGCTGAAGGCGCAGCCTCGAGGTTGTTTGAGGCGTTGAGCCCATCGGTCTTCGGGGCACTGCCGGTGGCCGGCTACTGCTGTCCACTGCCTCGCGTGGCGTCGGAAGCGGTGGCTTCGTCGGTCCCGTTGACGGCTTTCCGTCCCAGCGCTGCCGCTCAAGAACCTCCCGTCTCTTGTCTTCTTCGTCGTTTGGTGAGCCCGTCTCCGCGCGAGAGAGCTCACATGCGTACTATAATTGATTGCTTACACTATCTATTCAATCTGACAGCGACCACTAGCGGCTTACCGACTGAATGAGGTGCCGGTTGTTAGCGTTCTGCTCTTTGGAGAGCATCTCGCGTACAACGCGTTCGATTTGTACGAGTAGCTGCTCATCTCCCGGAATAACCAGTGCTTGCTTTAGCTTCGGCAAAAGTTTGCACAGCTTCAGCCTGAATTTCATCGATGTTCAAAAGATTGCCAGATATGACTCGATCAGGGACTGTGAGTTTATTGAAATTCTGATATTGAAAAAATAAGTTTATTGAAATTGATATCAGTAATCACGAAAATCATTAACTTCGCTCATGAAGGAGGCGATATTCGTAAGAATGAGAAAGATTGTGAACTAACCTGATGTTCGAAACCTTATCATCAGCCAACTTGAGCGTGGGTGAGAGAAAATTCGCCTTGAAAAATACGCGACTAAAGAGGCGAAGAATGGCGTTGACGACTTCCAGAAACAGTTTCCGCTTGTGACAGCTCTGGTGCATGCACAGACCTAAAAAAGATGACACGTTGTGCTTGTGTTAAGTATATGAAAAATTACTAAAAACCAAACATATTCTTCTTCAAAATTGCATATACTGCCGTATCACCCCAATCGCACCGCATTGACTCACAATGCATAAATCTAAGCCGGGCTTAAAAATTAACGCAACACGATCGACCTTTCATTACCGTATATTGCACTAAATTTTGTGGTATTGAAGTTCAGAGAGCAATTAAAAGACCAAAGAACTTACTTTGAACAAAGAAATCGATGATTGCTTGACGACGACGTAGTGATTCCGTATCTCGAAGGAACAGCAACAACGTTTCAGCTGCAGCCAGACGACACGGCAGAGCGCGCTGAAATGAGTAACGCTACTGTAATTACTCTACCGATAATTCAAGGAACTTTAATTAAAAGTGTTGAAGATGCAGTAGGAAGTAGAAAAATCCCAAAGTGATTTTATTTTCATCAGAGGGTGGCTGTGAAAATATGTGCGAACTTTCAATCTCTAGTTTGATAAACCGGCGTAAGGTTTTAAGCGTAGTTGACATTGTAGTAAGCTTGGTTAAAGTTAAATTGATGAAAGTTCAGTTAGAACAAAGATCAATTATTCTCTTCAGTATGCTTGAAGTTACGTGTATCAAGATTCGTTGAGTCAAGAATATTCTGCCAACTGTAACATATAGATCAACTATTGAAATTCACAACAAATGACCAGTCCCAACCAAATGTTGTTCAGCTTTTCAAATGTAAAAATAAAATGTTGAACTTTCGAGGGGGCTTGCTAGCTTAAGAGCGAGCGAAATTAAGATACAAATAGCATCGAAAGAAACTCACAGCTGTGAGAACTTCCTCCTTGAGCATGGGTACAAAGGCCACGTGCAAGTCGTCTCCAGAGACGACCTGTCCGATGCAAGCGATATTCCGCAAGAAAGCCTCGTGATTGCGCCACGCTCCGGTGCCACGAATCAATCGGTTACAAGCCATGAGAATGCGGTCCAACTGCGATCGATGTCCGCTCTGAAATTAAATTATCGTTATTTGGGGCATTCTTTCAGCAAAACATATGTGATGCTCTGATCGCATCCACACGAAAGATTGCATGGGTATTTCCCTTTAGATTTACCTGTTACTTTGACAAATTTCAGTTCAGTTGGACCTTAGTACAAGAGAACTTGGATAAGTTCCTTGAGATCTACTCAAAAACTGCTTTTATAAGGTTCCTATACTTAATCAGGCTCAGCTGTACATCCTCAGGTTGGATCAATGGTAGAATGTTGCTCCTTTGTTCTCTTGTTTTGTATACTTCTGCAGCATCAATGACGAGCAACGCTCTTTAATATGCCTTACAGCCGTTTAGATGACTTTTTCGAGCTGTCCCGTTGCTATTACAATCTTTTGACGCATTTCCGCAGCGATTGTCTCGCAAAGCTTCGAGAATTTGCTCTTCGTGGTAAAAATATCCCGAGGGCAAAGTCGCGCACGTAATATGGTCTAATTTGATTGGAAATCGCCAAAGTACAAACAAATCATATGGTGAACATTGAAGCGGCTCCCCTTGAAAATTCATAGTGCATGCTTTCTCATTAAGATTGTTTACGTGTAATTCGCGCTGTTTGCCAGGGCACGGGTGGTCAGCGGTTTGCGCGTTTATTTGCATCTTTTACGTTTTACCAGTGCTTTATGCTTTACTAAAAGCTTTGTACTCTAAATTGCTCTCACAGAAATAGTCTGTCGCTTTTCTCATCAAACCAAGCGCGTCTGATTAGCAATTAGCGAGTTGCGGATTGAAGATTGCTTTGCCGTCAGCAGCCTCGCGTCAGAAGCGGAAGCTATTGCCTCCCGATACGCGCGCGCGCGCGCCTGCCAGCTGTTGCAGTGTATTCTCTAGCGCAGACATGTGCATTCCAAAGGGATACTGGATGAATATAATCCCCAAGGGGGTCTCACACCTTCTAAATCCGTGCGGTTTGAGGATGTGACGAATCTTTTCGATGTAAAATAAACGAGTCGCATCACTTGACAAATTTCGAGACACTATACTCTACGACTGTTTTCCAAATGTACTGTTTAGGTAAGGTAGTGCGGTAGAAGAATTGGCGGCTTTAGTGTCGCAGGAAGGGATCGTCTCGCAGACATTCAGGCTGAAGTGTGTAGGCACGATCTCATTGGATCGCCGCTGTCTTATTGTTATTCTAATTGCAAGTATATAAAGGGAACGAGTTATTTTACCTAACTTAACCCTGCGTGTGTGATGCAAATTAGCAATCATTAAGGATAAGATTAATGGGTTGGCCGTTCGTTATTCGATCAGAGAGCAGAGGGTTCGCGCATAAACTGATCGCGCTCTTTATGCGCGATCAGTTTGTGTCAGCTTGTATCCTAGTGCTCGTTGATGACCAATACCGTTTCAGCTTCAGCTTAACAACCGTAGTGAACCGACATGAACGCGATCGAAGCAGCGAATCAAACCGTCTCTCTCCTCTCGTCTGTCACCAAGTTCTCCATCGGCGATCAGACTATGCCCATGTTGGTTAGTACCGACCACAGACCCCCGGTGTCGACAATCATCGACCATCTCGGCTTCAGTCGTCATCTGACTAACAACTCCTTTCCCTACCTGTTCGTCAACGCGGAAAGAACTTTTGCATCTCAGCGGAACCAAGACCACTCCTCCTTACTCGAAGCGACGCTGACAAAAGCCTTCGCGTCTCAACCAGCGGCGTCCATATTCGAACGGCAGCAAAATTCGCAATGCTGCGCGCAGACGCTGACTCTACCGACTACACCAATCTCCTCCCTTTCCGTCATTCCTTCTTTTGTCTCACTGCTCGAATCAACAGACCACTTAAATATGAAAACTTGCTATCGCTGTGAGTACTGTGGAATGGTCGACCAGGACAAAAACGCTCTGCACTTGCATATGGTCAGAGAGCATTGCTGCATGATCAACGCCCCCCTCCACTCCAACATCTACTCATTGCCTCATCAGTTCCGCAGTAATGGAGGCATTCTCGATCGCTTTAACATGGAAGCTAGCCGATTTGGCAGGCAGGATATCCATTTAGGGGCGCCCCAAGCCGACTTGAGCGCCCTAACGTCATCCTTTCTACGCGCACCAGTCGACGAATTATATCAGAAAAAAGCAAAATGTGCGTCGACTTCCTCCGATTCAGTTGTATCACCGTTCCTGCCGGATATGGTGCGCTGCGAATTGTGCGGCAACTATTTGTCGCGCATCAAGCCTTTGAGTTCCCTACGCAACCACGCCAAACGGCACAACGCCCTCAAGCAGTTCATCTGCACCGGATNCGAATTGTGCGGCAAATATTTGTCGCGCATCAAGCCTTTGAGTTCCCTACTCAACCACGCCAAACGGCACAACGCCCTCAAGCAGTTCATCTGCACCGAGTGCCCCTACGGAAGTAGCGAAGCAGCGCACGTCCGAAACCACATGAAACTACGTCACCGAATCATGGGTCGCGTTCCACTCGACAATAGGTTAACCTTTGCGCTTTGTCCACATATCTGATTGTTATAACATGCTTTCCTCAAATTCATCAAATTCACAATCTTATTACGCGGGTGCCTCTGAACTCTGATCATCGCCGAATCAGAAGCTATTTCGAACAGAAGCGAACAGATGGACTTCCGATTGAAAATGCCACTACTGGCTTGTCAATCTCCGACTGAGAGCAGAAAATAACGAGACCAAAGCGAAGCGGTCGTTAATTGACTGCTTCGCTTGATAGCGCCCAAGGAGTTTCCTGTTCGATCAGCCAACGCCGCCGCCCTCGCCTCTGTTCGGAAATAGCTATTGACTGTGGAACACAGAACATTAATTAGCACAACAGTCTAGCTAATTTCAGGAATCCTACGCTCCAGGATGCCTGGATGCGCATCACAGTTCGCTGCTTTCCCACGATGAGCACAGAGCTCGCTAGATTTCGCTTCAAGAACTTTCGCAAAAAGACTCAAAGCGGCGGCAGTACGGTAATTTCAAAGACGACTAAAGACAATGAGAGTTGTTTTCGCAGCTTCCTGGCTGGGCAATGAAGCTAATTACGGCGCCGATAGTTACTTGTTTTTTGTGTCATTCGTACGCATCGGTCACAAGCTACTGTGAAACTGTACAGGAATTAATTCGAAGGCGTATCTGATCCGAAAAAATCTCCTATGGGTACCAGTTTGTCATGTTGTCTTTTCAAATTTTGTTAGATGTGCATTCTGTATGTTCTGTCTTTCAATAAATCTACAGAAAGTAATAGCTCTTTGAGTTACTAATATTTATGAGCTAGGAAGATCGAAAGGTTTTCATTCGGCTAGTAACCGACTACTAAACATCGATTTTCGCAAATGTGATTCATTCGCAGCAAAATCGAGCGCCAACGATGCTGCGTTGACGACACGGAAGCGGAAGCGCTTGTTTTAACGTTAATTAAAATAAGCTGCTGCGCTCAAACGCAGGGACTACACTCGACGACAATTCTATCAATGATCGAAGCGAAGCTGGGGTACCGATTTGGTCCCGGTGATCTCACTGCTAATAGTGTTCGCGCAATGCGGAAATAATATTCTATCGAGCACTTTCTACCGCTTCTATTTTTCGATTACATTTGCCTTGGGTGCGCATTACTAATTGCTCCAGCGTGCGATTGACTTGGGTTAAAGGGACCCTGTCAGTAGCGTACACGAATGTCGCTGAGTCAATTTGCTTTAGTAAGCGTTAACAGGAACCCCAGTCAAAAAACTAGTCAGCCCAAATGTTTGCGATCGATGGGTGCACAATCCGAACTTTGCATTTTTTTCTCTGAACGAGCGCTTAATCTACGGAAAATTCAATGAAGAATGTTCGAGTCGTAGGCTGCTCATACTGCTACAATGCAAAATGTGAAATGGATTTTTCTGCATGTTTTCTTAGGGGAGGTTTTATATGCGAAATTCAAGAAAGTTAAATTCGCATCTTGCAAAAATCTCAGTATCCTAAATCCTCGACAACTGTTGTACTTATTTTGCAGCATCTAACGCTTATGTTGACGAAAAAGTGCAAAACTCGGATTCTACGTCGTTGAGCGCATTTATTACGGCGAATACACCATTTCTGCTCTTATAGCGACGCTTTCATATCGAAATGGGCGTTTCACTCAGAGATCTAAATTGAAAAATGTCCTCTTGGATTTGGGGAAGTATTCTGTTTGGTTTGAAAGGTGTCCTTATTAAAGTGAAAATGGTCTAAACTTAATAAAAGTAATACCTGAACATTTCCATTGGCATCCGCTTGTTCGAGTTGAAGAGCGCAGCGATATAAACAAGGCAAAATCCGATCCATTCGGCGCGTTAAATGTCCAACAACATCGGCTTCGCCGCCGCGAATCAGCTCGATGAAAGGAGTGATGAGAGTCATTTCGTCGGGCAGCAGAACAACCAACTGAAGAAAGTCACATGAACAATTGAGTTGACGAGTGAAAAAATGATGGCTACTTCGTGGAAGCCGGCGGCGATGGCGCTTCGAACAGCTTCATCCGGATCGACGCACAGAGTCTCCAAGATTGGCAGTAGCGTCTCTCGAAAGGCGTCGGCGCCAAACATCATTACCATGCACTAAAATAACTTTGCAGTTAAGTTACGCTCGTGCAGCGACTGCCCGCAGAAATGGAACAGTTAAAAAAATTGTGCTCTGATATATGCCATTTTCACTTTAGGCTCGACGCTTTTTAAATTAGATGAAAAACATTCTATACATATCTAATGAACAGAAATTGATATCGCTATTCAGTTCTATAGGGAAACATGAGAATTTTTCTGATTCTACAGTGTGTGAATTCTTCCTTTAATCCGAAAATTGACGTTCGAATTTTTGACACATGATCTGAAGTGAAACATGCGCGCTGAATTTGATTTGAAAAGACTAGTTTGCTTTGAAAATAGTTCAATATAAAGCGGAAATGATATTGCGTGGAGCGCTAAAATGTGGGTGTAATAATATTCCTGGAATGTACAACTTGAATTCAATCGGACGGACTTACGGGAAAGTTGTAGGCGCACATTCTTCGGCACGCTACATGGCCGGGATCTTCGGTGCCATTGGGTTGGAGCAGCGAAAGACCTTCAGGATCACTCTGAGTCATGATGGGCAAGGGTCCTTGTCTAGCACGATTGGCGGGTTGCTGCTGGCTGTCATCGACTCCGGCCAGTCGGGTGTACATAGAGAGAAACCAGGCGCGATCCGCCGGC
>NIUQ01004483.1:0-13677 GCA_002796945.1 Plectus sambesii
CTACAACTAACAACAGCACAAACTCTCCACGCCGTGCTAGATAGAGACCAATACCATCGCGAAGTCGCACACGCCGTTAGGCAGCACTAAAGAAGAAGATAGCGCTAAAGGGATAGCTCATGATGCTTAACTTATATTGTTCCTTTAGATATTGATGATTGCCCTTCATCGAATCCATGCAATAATGGCACATGCAACGACTTGATCAATGCGTTCTCATGCAACTGCACTCCGGGGTACACTGGCATTAATTGTGAAACGGAAATCAACGAATGCGATTCAAGTCCGTGTTCTACCAAGGACGGCAAGTCGACGTGCCTCAATTTAATCAACCAGTTTGCCTGCATGTGCGGACCTGATTTCACTGGACAGCTATGCAGGACAGGTCAGCGGAACTTTTACGAAGAAAATCATTATTGATCAGTAAATGCTAAACAATTAGCGAAATTAAGTCTCTTTGCTGCCACAAGCGACAAATTTGATCATTACAGTACTTTTGCAAAGTTATTAAAGACTGATTTCGTCGATATAATGCCGCCGGTAAATACTGCAAAATAGACAGCGCGAACTATGCATTCCCGCAACGGAGAAGCGACAGGCGAATGTCGAGAACGATATGCGGACGGCAACGGACAATCCGCGCTGTATATTCCGATGTGCTTCCGGGTGATACTTTATTCACTGCGAAAACTTAATTTATATTTTTGTGCTTTTGATTGACATACACACTATTCATATTCGAGCTGTCTTTATAACTTTACCGTAGCATAAATTTTTGCCAAAGTTTTAGTATAGTCAGTTGTATATCGGTGATTCTCTTGATTCAGGCATGAGTGTGGTTGCGCAAGCTGAAAATCTGGTCAAGCCGGATGGGGCGCTTTCGAGTGTTTCTGCGGCAGCCGATGACAACAATACATTGGCCGTCGCTTCGACTATGTCAGGGGCGTTAAGCTTCGTCGCCGCGTCACTCAGCGTCGAAGAGCGCACATTGTTCAGCTGGACACTCCAGGAAATGATTGACTGGTGTATGTACGAAGGACAAGAATGTGATATGAAGTAAGCATATTTTTATGGCAGCCTAATATCGTTAATAACAATTATTATAATAATAGTAATAAGGTCCTATGACGCTTCCTTCCATCATCTTTTGCACAAATGTTTGTTTCGTTTGCAGCAGATTTTGCATTATTTGAACGGAAATCTATTTTTTTAAAATCATAAAATTCCTGTGTGAGCCTTTGGCTGGACAAATATTCGGGGTAAAAAGAATAGCTTCCGTCGTACACTGCACATTTTCATTGTATTTATCAGAAAATACTCGAATATGAAAAATGGATAGATGAGAGAGCTATGCAGGGTCTATAATATTCAGAGCTTCCCAATCGCGGAACTTATTGTGGATAGGCCTTGGCCTGATGACCTTTTTTAACTTTACAGAGGCCATTTTGCGTCCTTTAACGACCCAACGATGGGTAACTGCCACACGTTCAACCCTACCAACTCTACGCGAGATTTCAAAGCTATTCAGGCCGGTGAAAACGGAGGTGAGTGCTACTCTTATTGTCTCCAAAAACGTATTAATCGACCTCAAAATAGACATAAACAGTTAAGCTTCATAATTAGCTCTAATCGAGTGCAGTTAGACTACAACTCGAAATGTTTGTTGCCGTTGGATCAACTTGCTACCAACAATCATTTAAGGTCTTTCCATGATGATGAAAGTTAATCAAAGTCAGTACGCTTCGTGGACGGACGTGGCCGGCATTCGCGTATTCTTTCACGACAAGCGAGAACTGGTCTATCCTGAATCAGTCAGCATTACCGTAACACCTGGTACTGCGACGTCAGCGGTTATTGCAAGGGTAAGCCATTATTCGATGTAACTCTTTCACATAATGTTGTATCTCTCGAAGCCCCTGCGCCATTCTTATTTATTCTATTGGTGCTTATATTTTTCAACGAAAATAACTCCATCCCAATATACTTTGCATGTGCTTTCAAACGATAGTTTAAATTCGTGGCGCGTCGTACGTTCTGTTGCACGTAGAGGCATACACAATAATATTTTAATGCGTCAATTTTGCATGCGAGATTCTCATTGTTGTGGCGATCTTTTTATAACTAGAAAGCAATCGCACCGTTTCTCTACGCAAACGATTTGTTATTTTGTGTGACGAGATAAGTTTCGAATTAAACTCAAGTGGAAATTCAAATAGTTCAAATAATGTGCTCATATTTAAAAACACTTGCTCAGTATGAAATCACTGCAGTTTGTGAAGTATACTTCTGAATTATGTCATGAATAATGCAAAAGAACCATCTTACAGCTGTGCTTTTGTGATTTCTGCCTATTATTAACGTTACATTTAAAATTATTATAGCTTACCAATTTTTTAGTCAGAGACGCTTCGAATGGGTCAGCCATACGGCAACTGCACGAATGACAAAGCCGTTTCATCATATTACTTTACGGGACCGTATATGCAAGAGGTAAAAGAGCTGTTTTGACTAGCGGGATAATTTGTTCCCTCACTGATCATCAACAGTAGCACAACTTTCCATACTTTGTAACTAAGAAGCACCTAACATCATTGCCGAGAATGACCAAAAGTATCACTTTTTACTCAAATATTTAGCGAGCAGCATTCACTATTCCAACTTAATTTTATTCTTTAACTTTCTCATGAAACAGGGGACGAACAGAAAATGTTAAAAAATAGTAATGCCCTGGGAGAGAATCGAACTCTCGACCTTCAGATTATGAGACTGACGCGCTAACCGACTGCGCTACCAAGGCTTACATATAAGGTGCAATAGGCAGCATAGGCTTGACTAATTGGGTACTGTTTTATGCCCAGTAGTACGTTTACGCTTCTCCTCTTACGTTTTGAACTATCAATTTTTTCTTAAGTAAATACTAAATTTACGCTCTACCTACTATCATACCACCAACATTAACTCTTCAACATTTTTAGGGCTGTATGCGGAGTTGTTACCAAGACAATGTTCAACGAGTATGCGGTTGCATGAACCCTTATTATCCTATCCCATCGGGGAAAAAAGCCTGCACGTTGGAGAGTCGTAAGTGCGTGCAGAAATTTGATGATGACCACGTAGATTCCGACTCGTGGAACTGCAACTGCCCTTTGCCTTGCAAGTAAGTCATATAAAGTTTCTCGGATATTTAACGAAGTTAATGTTATACCAATGCGTACTGCTCAGTTTAGTATCGTATCCGTTAATATTTATTTTTTCGGTCGTTGTTAGTACAGAAAAGACAACGCTAGCGCGCGCCAACTGTCATTCATTTCGTGAACAAAGAACGCGGTGATCGGACAAAGTGCGGACAGCTGCCGACAATCCGCATACGTCCATTTTGTCCGATCAATCGTGGCTCATCAACGGTCGATCGCTAACCTTTCGTTCGCCAGCAGGATGAACAGTCCGCTGGCGTCCGCAGTGTCTTCTTCGCAGTATTGTGGACGAAGCTGTACCAAAAAATGTGCACATATATGAATTTTAAAATATTGATTAGGTAGTGCAATTTATCTTCAAAGCTATCTGTGTCACAACAATATTAATAAGCTTGACGAGCGGTTCGGAACGGCGTGGGCTCAAAACTAAACTACTTACAATCTTTTCGGAGCTTGACTGAACATAACCCATCAATGATCAACATCCTCTCCTCATAATTGATGTAAATGGTTTATAATATGACATGATGACACTGTAAATTTATTTGTACCCGAAAAATATCATAATTACAGCCAAGTCGACTATTTGGCGGGTGCATCGAGGACGGATTTTCGAAAAGTTCCCGCTCAATGCTCGGCGGAACAAAATGCTACTCTGCGAAATGACTGTATTGAAATGTTCCAGCATAATCGCATCTTGATCCACGTTTACTACGCGAACATCATTTCGATTAAGTTTGAGGAAGAAGAGCTTTATCCAGTAAGTAAATCTTTTATTTCACAATTCAATCGGCTGATACAATGCACGAGCATATGAGAGGTCTGAGCCCAGCCAGTTCATTAAAACTCATTCTCTGATATTTGAGATAGTTTGACTGAATATCATATTTGAGCGATTCACGAGACGCAGCCAACCTTAGATATCAGTCACTGAGCTTTAAGGAAAGAGGACCCTATCAATATGGCAGTTTAAGCGCGATTTTAAATGATGAGCGTTGTACAGTCTATCGTGATAGCGATAATGCACCATTTGTTCTCCTTCGCGCATTTCCTTGTTAACAAGATTAGAATTTGCACTAGATAATGAAATGGACCTGACACACTCAATCAGCAGTTGTGACGCATGAAGATGTGGTAGTGAATGATGGCAAAATCTTATTGATGATATTTGTAGATACTGAATGCGTTATCGGATACCGGCGGCAATGTTGGACTACTCTATGGAATCTCTGCTGTAACTGTGATTGAATTTTCTTTCACAGTCGTTATGGCTATATACTACGGCATAACAAATCAAAGTTTATGATATCTGTCATATTTGAGGCTGTTTGTCAATAAGTTTTGGCTCGAGAGCTTCTTTTTCTTAAAAAATTAATTGAACAGAGCTGTGAAATTGTGAAATCGGATGATTTTTCAAACGTTTCCATGTATACTGCTCTTGTTTGTTACACTCAGCAAAAGTCTCTGTTGAGCGTTAGAGAATTGATTCGTGTTTATTTGCATTGCTTATATTTTCCTTGCAAATTATTTTCGAGCGGCATCCTAGCGTCAAAGTTTATTACGCTGATCTTTTGCGCACACATGCAATAAAAATATGCCCTGAGAGAGAATCGAACTCTCGACCTTCAGATTATGAGACTGACGCGCTAACCGACTGCGCTACCAAGGCAACCGTAGATCGATTTAAATCCATTTCCTATTTGCCAAAATGAGAAGATATTTGTTCAGATTCCCTCCTTAGGCTTAGGCTAATTGTAAACTTCAACTTCTGGGCTACAAGTTAGCGTAGAAAAGGTCCCAATCGATGCAGTTTGAGCAAAATTATTAAAAAATCGAATCTGGATATATATTTAGCTGGGACACTCTGTACAGCAATATGCCGTAATATTTTGCGGTGCCTAATTAGGTACGAGTTTAGATTGAATTTCTGCACGAGACATTCAGAAAACTTATGTAGTAGCAATTACAGCGCACACAAAATATCATAGGTACAGTACTTACACTAATATTGACACTGAACTAGACCTTGATTATATTAGCGATACTTGCACTGTTACTGGTACTGAAACTGAACTTGACACATATTGTAATATCAATACTGACATAGATACGATACTTGTACTGGTACTGATAAAACAATTCGAATTCTAGCTTATCTGAAATAAAAGCTGCTTAATCAATTGTCGTTTGAAGCTGCACTTTTGCGTACTCTTTTCAAGAACCACTGCAGCGCGGTATATAATAGTTCGACCACAATAATTACGTCGAAACTGAACCATATACCGAGAATCCCACCCATACCTGCAAGGAAACTCCAAAACGACCACAAATACTCTTCCGTATAAACAGGATACTCGAAAGACATGATATTTAATTGATATTCTGCTGTTGGTGAAGGGAATACTTGCGTGATTCCCTCGAAGAACTGGAATAGAACTTCCGTTTTGGAATATCGCAAATAGTAACATTCTGGCAGACAAGCATTCTTACACAACGCAAGAGTTGTATTGTCGAAGCTGAGGAGGCAAGATTTAAGATGCTTCCAAGAGCAAATTCTGAAAAAAGCGACGCTGTAAGCATATCATATTTTAAGTTTTGCCGAGATAAGTTTGCGACCTTTTTATATGAAACTGGATACAGTGCTTCTAAGATGCCCTTCTCTATATATAATTACTCTTGTCCGTCTGTCTGTGTGTCACAGTTTGCCCCGCCCTAATACGTTCTGATTGGCCCGAACCCGGTCCGAGCGCCCCCTTGCGGCGAGCGTTGGAAACTGCCCTTGCTTAGTACGTGCTGAGGCCCGATCGTGGCAAATGTCGAGATCTGCGCCTTCTTAGTAAGTGTCGGGGCCCCCTTTGAGGCAAGACTTGGAATCTGCATGATCATAATCCGATCCGGGCGCCCTCTCCCCGTGAACATCAGAAACTATCAAATGTTGTACCGTTCAACGGTTAAGGGTGGTAAGGAAGGAAGTTTGAAGCGCGCGAGAGGGCCAGACAAAGCCGCAGATCGACCAATTCAAAATGAATGCGACGAACAAGATCGCCGTAGAAAANATGCGACGAACAAGATCGCCGTAGAAAATAGAAGCGATTTCACTGCGCCCAAATGTTAATTATCGCGCTTTCAAATTTCATGGAAAAACTAGCAGACACAAGGAAGATTTGCACGCCGTGGAAATTTTCCACGGGTCTGCTAGTATTATAATATTGAAGCAGTCTCCCAATAGTGTGGCATATCCCATTTGAATGTCGTCAAACTATCAAAAGATTAGAAGATCAAAACTTGTCTATACATTTAAAAAACATTAGCTTTACCGCATTTCTTCTAATGATCGCCTACCCTCCAACAATCATCACCCTTCAGGGGCCTATTTCATAAAACTATTGCAATTGCAGAATTGCCGAGTTGCGTTTGCAACAGTTGCAATTGCAGAATTGCGGAATTGCGGGATTATAATTTCAAAAAAGTGGCACTATTCCGCAATTCTGCAACAGTTGCGAAAAAAATCTCGCATCACAAATCGTGGTGCGAAAAAAGTTGCAATTCTGCAATTCTCTCGAAAAGGCAAAATTAATGTAAAATTAATGAAGAATAAAGCGGAGTACTAATGCTAGCATAGAAAGAGAGCATAACGATGAGTGGAATGATGTAAAATTTGTGAACTTTTTCCAATTTGTAACGATTTAATGGCATATCGTGACAGTAGTAAGTCCGAATTTTGAATTTAAATGAATACCGCCATGCAAATAAAATTACGGTATCATGCTGTCCGGCTTGAAAACTACGCTTCAAATTTAAACGAGCTTTTAAGATTGCTGCAGAATTGCGGGATTGCGGAGTTGCAGTTGCAGAATTACGTAAAGCTTTATGAAACAGGAAATTGCAGAATTCCTCTTGCAACTGTTGCAGTTGCGGAATTGCAGTTGCAATTGCAACAGTTTTATGAAATAGGCCCTAGAGTGATTAAAATATTTCCCGCCTGAGCAGTGAAGATCAATATAGATTATGGCTCCCATTAATTAGCTTTCGATTACCACCATGACATTATCTTTCTTATTTATGAGTGATATTATTAGTTGAAGTGGCGATAGAAAGAAACAGATGTCCTCTCTCAAACGAGCGCCCCATTTCAGTACCGGCTAAATTAATATTTGCCCGTCCTCCAATAATCGCCCCCTCAAGCCCAGGTAAAAAATTATGAGGCAAGGCGCTTCTTGGAAGAAATACGGTTATTCAAGAAAAAAATTGAATCCCCTTACAAACAAACTCTAAAACAGTGGACAGCCTTGTAAAATATCACTTTGAATAAAAGAAGAGCAAAAAATTGAGATATAATAGCTCGCAGCCATCACACATAACGTGATAATATGTACTCGAAGTTAAAATCAAGAGCGCATACCGTATTTCTTCCAATAGACGCCCTGGGAGTCTATTTTTTCAATCAAGACTTGAAGGGGGGCATCTATAAGAGGGAGCGTATATAGGTGGGAGGGCGTCTATTGGGAGAAATACAGTATGCTGTTCTTCATTTTGTGCGAAAAAAGACGTCTGCTAACAATTATATACACAATAAGAAGAGAAATACGCAGAGATCAATTAACCGTATTGCAGGATTTCTACAATGTCGGGTGCTGATCAAGCACCTGAACGAAATCCTACAGGGCGAGTTCTCAATCCGTCTCATTCTCACTTATGTGCAAAACCACTTTCCAAATTACATTAAAAAATTGGTCTGATAAGCAACAGGAGGCGTCCATCGACCGTGTCAGCAGCGCGCTAATATCTTCCCCGATTAAATAATCTTTACAACTCATTCTGCAAGACATATAACAAAATACTTCTGCCCGCTGATATCCGTAAAAATAACATCAGTCCACTCCATCACATCGATTCTCTTTGTGGCTCATCACACCTAAATAAGTAACCTCTACCGTACTTTTTTCGTAACTTTTGCAGCGGTTTTAAACCCGAAGTCCATGCCGGAATGCAATTGCACTGTTCCTCCATTGCTTTCAGACGACAGTGCACTGTGCATTCTTCCTGTGTTATTGTCTTTGAACACCTCTCAACGCCTTCCAATTCCGGTAACCTTTCAATAGCAGTCCGAATCGAAAGCTGTGTGCTGACAACTTGAAGGACTTCTACCGAGAATGGCAACTGACCGCCGGCGACTTCACCAATATTTCGGCCGGGAAGATCGAGTGATATTTTATCGACGGGGCCATTATTAATGCAGTAATATTCATTGCAGCTATAGCGAACGGAGGGCACACGACTGCTATCAATTCGAATACGAATGTATTCTTTAACTGAATTAAATGAGTAATTGTTGAGTGGCAGTCGGTAGCAAACATGCGTTTCGGATACGAACGTTATCTGTTGGACGTTCAATATCTTCTCCACCAATGTTCCATTTATTTCGTCGAATTTCGATGCATTAATCTCATATATTTTGCGCAGTTCCATACCAAATTTAGTGAACAGCTCACTTAATGAAATATCGAGTTCCTCAAGCTTGTCTCCAAGCGCGTCTGTTGCATTCACAAAAGAGTCCATGCCAGTTGAGTTGAAGGATTTCC
Source organism: Plectus sambesii (assembly GCA_002796945.1). Lineage (NCBI taxonomy): Eukaryota > Metazoa > Nematoda > Chromadorea > Plectida > Plectidae > Plectus > Plectus sambesii. Next base: position 8,777 of record NIUQ01004483.1, read on the forward strand.
AAACAGACTTTGGATCAGTCACATCAGCAGCTTTGTAGCTCTCAGTGAGCACCAAAAGTTGATGCGCTAATTGCAATAAAGGAAATGGCCATCGGATATCCGCTGCCAGCAATAAATCTTTTCTCATGTATGGCGCAATAAAGTTATCAAATTTCAAGTTCTTCCTTTCTTCTTGCTGAAAAATGTTTTGGTGCTTTTCAGAGAGCTCGTAATTGAATAATGGTACACAAATTGTCGCATTCGGTAATGTGATAGATTGGTTTCGCATAAGATTATAAGTGAATGTAGACGGACTTTCGAAGAACTCTCGATAGAACGCCCCAGCCATACTCAGAGTCAATAGGAAGCTTAATAAATAGACAACGCTCCAGAATAATAGTTCAAAAACCTCTTTTAGTATGAATGGACACGGTACTTTGATGGAATCAACTGATGCTATCTTTGTGATTAATGAATTAACTTTATTGTAGTAATTCTTTTCTTCTTGATCGTGCTTTAAGATTTTGAATAGCCGCTTTGTTTCCTGAAAGTTATTTTTATCAACAATAAACGGCACGATGAAACCATATTTATCCAGCATTAAGCTCTACGAGGTCGATCTAGACGGGCGCTGAAACGTTTAGAAACCATGTGTTCTTGATGATCGTGGCGAAAACTTCTGCAGCTTATACTGGACCGACTGAGAGCTTCGTGTTTCTAAAGAGATCGGCGCTGTTTCATCCATGTTACCTATAGTCCTTCCACCCCAACATCACTTATAGTAAATGACAACCCTTACTTATTTTGGCATTATCAAGTTGATTTAGATGGAATTATCCAAGAAAATAAGAACGAGTGAGTGAAATAATGTTTGAGCAATCTGAGGCTCTGACTCTGAGAAAAGGCTCTGAGAAATCTTATTAAAATTATTCTCTGAGAACAAAAAATGATCAAACCTGAGCGTATTTTCGCTTCAAGTAAGCGTCAATTAGTAGCATAGTGGGCTTGAAAACGAATCCTAAAAGATAAACGACATCCAGACCAAGCCAAAAGCCAAGGACTCCTCCAATAGCCGCCACAAACTTATACGTAGTCCACACTAGAGTCTCGTCGATAAAAGGATAGGAAAAGTCGCTGAACGTAACAATAAATTCAATATCAGTCGCGTAAGATCCCTCAATGTATTTGAAATTTGAACCCAGTGCGAAATATGGACGATTACATGCAGGCCACTTGCACCGGCTTTTACATTCCTTCATCCAGTTTGTTTTGAAAAACGTTCTCACACAGGCACTATAACGATCCCATGAGCAGTCCGAGTTGTTCAGCAGAGCGTCAGTCGTATGCGGAACACCATCAATACAACGGCAGCTCATTTCAAGCAACTGATAGTAGCACTCCTTTACACACATCATTCTCAGCTTTTCGTCTGAGCATCTCATTTCGCCGTTAACTGTTGGCATTTGGCGATGAATGCTTTCGTACGTGAATGAAACTTCGACTTGGCTTGCCATATCGTAGAAAATATAAACGTCTGCCTCCAACTGAAATGGATCCTTTGATTCAAATGTCAAGAAAGTGTTCATTCTTGTAATATTTGATAGACGTATTTTCAGTCTATCATTAATGTCGAGAAAACGGTATTTGTCAAGTGGGAGATGGTAGCATACAGCAGCAGACATGTCACTTTTATAACCTTCAGGATAACGTTCAACCGTCGCTTTCGTTGGCTTAATGACGTCATCTTTAGTTATGTTATTTATGGTTTTTGTATAAATCGAAACGCGATTCATTTTCAAAACTTCAGTGCTAAACTTTTGATGCAACTGTTCATAAGTAATACCCCATTTAAGCATTATTTTATGTGCTTCTGTTGAAGCTGGCCGTATATTGAGAGTTGTTTTGGAGAGCCCAAAATCCCCAATATATGATTCGGTAAATCCGTTCGGGTCATCCCTCTCCGTAGCAATATGAGAGATGAGATATGAATATATCAAGGAAGTTACGGATGGTGGCCATGTTGCATTTCCAAGGAAATTTTCTTTATTGAGATGCTTTTGAGAAAAGTATTCGTCGAATTCTTGTTGAGCAAACGGGCCTAAACTTCTTACGTTTCCTCCTATAACTTCATGGCAAACCATGGCAGGCGGCAGCGTCATTGTATCATTAGCCATGAATGTCATATCAGAACGTGTGCTTTCTTCTCTGTATTGCTGCATGAGCTCTGCAAACATTTTCGCAGTTAATATGGTTCCTGTGAACAAAAGGGTAATCCAAATGAACTTATTTACAAAAAACTTTATGAATGCAGGTTTTTTACAATCTGAGAGAGCACTTCTCCATTCTCCTTTCCAGAGCTTTGCAAAAAGATGGGCCGCAGAACTTTTATCTGCATTAATATTCGTTACATAATTTCGAAAATAATAGTTGATGATAAGCATGAGTGGGGTCGACAAAATAGCGTGTACAATCGTGACTGAATCAAGGCCTAGCCATAGTCCAATAGCTCCTCCTACATCGCCGATGAGTCGTTCCACCGACCAATCATATATCTCTTCAGAAGTATGAAAAATGGATGTATCAAATATTAGCTCAATAATCGATTCATATCCTTCCGCATCTTGCGAGCAGCCACGTAAATACAAAGCGTATAAATCATTGTCGCATCCGTGAAGCAACGTCTTGGTCAATTTGTACTGCAATGTGCTGCATGAATTAAGGCAGGCGTCAACGCATTTGGCGTCTTCTTTAGCTGTTAAATTCAAAAGACATGATTGGTACGAATTGAATGAACAACAATTAATAATTTCTTTGGTATTTGTAGAATATTCGAGCAATGTGCAAGAAGAGCAATTGCACTGTCGTTTAACAGTCCTGTAGTGACATTCAGAAATGCAATGCTGCTTCGAAATATGGGTTGTTGCGCAAGATGGAGTACCGTGAACATCAGGTTGCGCGACATACTGGATCAACTGGTTAAAAACCAACTTTACGTATTGGGTGTACTTTACATTGTACAAATAGTTCACTGCGCTAATACTGCTTGTTGGACGACCGTTTCCGTTTAAATGAATTGAAATCGATTCGTTATAGTGTTCTTGATAGCATTTTAATGTATCCGCACACAAATAAAAATGTTTTTTGTACTTGAAAGGAAAGTCGCTGCGACCGGTGAAAATTACTATTCGATCTCGTTCTGATCCAAAAGAGATATTTTGCAAATCCAACTTGTAGCATATTTGATTCATGCTAATGTCGACGACTCGCAAGTCGCTGCTGTTTCCTAGATTTACGAAGTTAATTTCGGGGGTATATGCGAGAATATAGCTGTAGATTTGAAATTTTTTCCCAAATATCTCTTTAAATTGATTAATGTTCACGTTCCATCTGTTGAGTGCCGGTATAAAAAGGTCTACAATGGCCATCGATTCGCCATTTGATCGCTCCAACAATGCGGCTATCGGATTGCTATCGTGAATGCGCATGTTTTCCGTATCGTATATAACCGCCAGATAATAGTGCGCCAGGTAAACGACGATAAACGGCCATTCAGCGTTTTCGACGTCTCTCCAGGCATTGTGATTGTCGAGAAATTCCTTGAGTGCTTTATTATAAGATATCGCAGAGCGAAATATCAAGGATTCATTAGGATAATGTTCTGTTAACTCTGAACTAGCATCCTTCAACGATTCAATAATTTCATTGTATTGAATAGGCAAGCAAACAGCAATATTTGGTAAGGTTATCGGTCTATTGAATTCCGGCGTTGATTGCAACGATATAGTATTCCTACGATATTCTGATAAAATCTGGGCAGTCATCAATACTGACAAAACTGCGCAGATTATATAGACATTCATCCAGAAGAAGTGCTCGAAGCGCCGCTTCACCAAAGCTGACCATATGTTTTTCAACGTGACTTCTTGAAAAAACTTGGAAAATTTCCTCGTAGTTTTTTTACTTCTGTGTTGTCCATAGAAGACATTTGTATTCTCTTTTAAGTCGTTTGCCTGCGAATCCATGACGAAACCACTCTTTCGTGAGAAGCTCTGTGCAGCCTCGTTTACTTAGAACTTGTAACAGTTTCCGGTTAGTTCAGTTCCCGGTCCTTCTTCTATAACGCAATGTAATTATTATGTCCGCGATGCGCCTTATGCGGTTCGTTAACATTGCGGCCACGAGTCGTAAAATTTTTAATGAACGTAACGGGACGCCAAGTTATTCCGTTTGAATTGGTTAGTGCTCTGCAGAGGCGTTCATGTTAAGAGTGGTCGCGATCAAACCTGGAGACATAATTCATTTGATGAAAATGTATATACGTTTTGTTACTCTGAAAAGAAAAAGTTTTTTTTCTTTAGCGTTTGTACCGCTTTCCGGAGTGTCCGCTTTTTGCTGGTGGGTATGAACCCGCCATTAGGATAGCGACTGTAGAACATCCGATCGGCCGTCGCATGCCTGTCACCGGGATGATGGCCGTGTGGAATCCACCGCAGCATAGCTGCTACCAATCCCCCGACCCACGGAGGGATGGGCACCTTGGTTGGGTGAGGGGCCGCCCTCAGCGGGAACTGAACCCGCGTCCTAGAGACTTATGCGTGATGGTTTTTTAGATTACTACACTAATCGGCCCTCATCTGAAAAGAAATAGTGAACAGTTATATTTTTCTGGAGCGTTAGGGACCCGCTGCGTAACTCGTGACTGATCTCATTTCAAACTAACGAAATATATTCAGTTTACTGCTGTGTCGTTTGTTCCCTTATCGGCCTTTTCATAGCCATTTCTTAACTACTCTCTAAATCGAGTTCATTGTTTTTCAATGAACAGTTCATTGTTTTCGCACCAGAAAAATTATTCATTGTTTTAATGAAATAATTCATTGAAAAATCAATAACTCCAACGTACGTTATTGTTTTTTCAATCC
>NIUQ01004484.1:0-13657 GCA_002796945.1 Plectus sambesii
TCGTCGCATGCGGCATTCTGCCCGCTTTCTTGCTGCCTATTGAAAGCGGTGCTGCGCTGCAAGGACCCGGTTCGTTTCCTGTTCATTGGAGCGGTTTCACATCGCGTACTTAAGCTAAATTTGTACTTAACACAGTGCTAGAGTATAACCGCAGAGTAGCACTTTAGCTAAAGTACGCGATATGAATCCTTGTCTTGCTCGTTCCCTTAAATGTATCTGACTGGTTCAGTCTGCCGAGTCCCCATTTTTTTTATTCACTACGCACAATGCGTGTTTTCAAATTGATTGATTCAAAGTGATTGCGTTGCGGATATTCGTAGTTGCTCTGCACTTTTTGCAAAGTTCAGACCGATTGCATTATTGAAAGGCTCTTTTAACATAATGCTAATTATTTCCGCATCATAACGCCGGAACGTAGCTGTTAGCGCCTGTTTTGTCCTTGAGCGAACGTGCTTCTTTAAACGAAACGACTAAATTCAAATAAAATTATCTACCTTTGTCTATATGATCAGCTCAGTCATGCGTTATTCTTTAACTTAATCCATTTCATTGCTCGAAGATTGTAAACTAACATATCAGCCAAAACTTATATGAAGAGCTCAGAGAAATCAACGATTTTAGAAGACAAATAAAGTCTGATGAGCAAATTTTAGAATGTAAAGAAACAAAGGTATAAAGCGGGCATCGCGGGCATATATTAAGTGGGGAGGAAGGTGGTAGCATAATCAGTAAATGTTAATGATTGTGAGGCTTTGCAATGAATTGATTCTAATTGCAGAGGGTAAAAAGCGGTTGAATTTGTTGTTGAGCTTCGCTGTGGGAAGTCTACTTGGTGACGTCTTTCTTCACCTATTACCAGAAAGTTGGAGCGCTGTCAATAATGGTAAGTTAATTGTAGTGTTGTAACGGGTTCGAGATTTTCAAAAAGTCAGGGTCGGAAACGGGTTCGAGTTCAAGAATGGGGGTCAGGTTGATTTCAAAAATCGAAGAAACTCTTATCCCGTTACATTCTTAGTTGAATTTCGTTACATATTTTCACTCATCAATTTCATTTCAGAAAACGGCCTTCAAGTTGGACTTTGGACGATTGCGGGACTTTTGCTTTGTTTCCTTGTAGAAAAGTGTTGTGCTGGTACCGAGGATAGTCAGCATCAAGTAAGCAATCGCTCTCGCACTATCCAATATCCGATTTCATTGTACTCTTTGCAGATATGCGCTGTTATGAATCTAGTGGCTAATTTTGTTGACAATTTCACGCACGGGTTGGCGGTTGGTGGCAGCTTTCTCGTCAGTATTCGGGTACGTCATTTTCTTTACTTCAGCGAAATACAAATGATTGCTGAATATTTTCAGTTTGGTTTGTTAACAACGTTCGCAATACTTGTTCATGAGATTCCGCACGAGATCAGCGATTTTGCGATTCTCCTACGAGCTGATTTCAACCGCTGGTCGGCTATTAAGGCTCAGGTAGCGTCATTGGACTATTATTATTGCTTGCAGTTTGTATTACTTTAAATATTTGCACTGACGATTATTATCGTGCGGATGTCAAACCTGCTTTCTTAGCATAGACTCATTTGATCTTTGAGGCTCTTTTTAGACCGGACGAGTCTATCAATTGTGAAGGGGCATAATATAGTCCCACTGGTGAAGTAATTCTGGCTCGTTCGCGAAGAGTTACCAATATTGTCAGACCGCATGTCGTATTGTCGTAGTGCATACGAATCTGAGCATAGCTATTTGAGCATCGCAACTATGTAATGCCATTAAGTCTCTCATAGGACCTTATTATTGAGCCGCATCATCTTGCGTAAGCAGCAAATGATCGGGGAGAAAGGAGATAAATTGTGGGACTACAAACGCAGCGAATGACCCGGATACGCGGTTCGATGGGCTTAAGGAGGAATACCTCGCGAGAACGGCTCTCTAGCACGTCTCCGCTTTCTGAGTATTCGCGAAGAAGCACGTGCGTTCGAGACGATGACGTCTCACGGTGATCGCTTCACTCACAACGCCACGATTGTTTATATCGGCGCTGAGCTCCGCGCGCCACCGCCGTCTCTGGCGGCGCCCAGGTCGCGGGCGTTTGGTTTAGGACGAAAATTGTAAAGTAGGGCGGGCATTTGGCGCGTCGATAGGGACGGCGAGGAACGACGGCGGCGGACGACGGCGCAACGGAACGCCGTTTGGTGGCGCGTTGGGGGGCTGGCGAGCCACCGCCGTCGTTCGCGTTTCGCCCGGTGCCGCCGAGACGAGGAAGCGCGCGAAGGAAAAGGGACCCGCCGACGCGAAACGCCTTCGCTGCGCACGGTTGCAAGAAAACTCGCACTGTGTTCCACACCATCGAACCCCCCTTGGCCATTGTTGTTGATCGCGTTATATTCGCTGTAGAATGTTCGAGTCCGTTTTTTCCCCTTGTCAACCCGCACCATTCGCGCGCTATGCAATCCATCGCATCCAATTCAATCAATGGCGTACTATTCGAAAGCGGCGAAGAATGGGGATGCGCGTGAATCGACCGGCGTTGTGTCGCGATTAAGTGGCGCGCAATTTTTGTGCCGCGGTGTTTACCCATATCTGGGACATGACCGCGACGTGCAACAAAAATTACTGTCTCCACGAGTGGGCAAACTGACGCATGTGCAGTATTCACGTGAATCGGCAATTTGTCATTCAAGTTCGACTGCTGGCCGGACACTTTCTCTCGAAACGTGCGTACTCGAAGTTGAGAGTGCATAAAGTATCGCCGGTCATGCGATTCGGGTCACGTATTGTGACCGCCAATCTTACTCGCGGTTTCGTCTTCCGCCACTGAAATGACGTCGGTGCTATCGTCTCGGACGGTGTAACCGACGCCCCTTTGACGACGAACTTCAATTGTGTCTTTGCGCGGGTCATCGCGCCGCACTCTATCTCTCCGGGGGACTGTCCGCATATGCCTCCGAATGAGTGGCACCGCCGACTTTGCCCCGGCTAGCAAAACACCGCACGCGACATTAATTCTTCGGCTGTCAGCCCGTCGGCTTATCAAGTACGTAGGGGACGTCGTCGACCATGTCAATCTCCGTCGGTTTTTGTTGCGCATTTGGCAGAGAATTGCACGGAAGCGCGTAGTATCTTGGGCGTTTGGCAATGAGAAGGCACGAATGCATTTTGCTGGCAACGTCATGGAGCAGACTCTTGTTCAAAGAGCACCAACATTCTGCACATTAAAACATGAAACTTTGACTGTCTTCCACGTGTAGAATAACTTTAGCGTAGCGAACGCTTGACGTATCATTCTTGCAAATCAACGCTTGTACAAAACATATGCAAGATATTAAAGAGGGGTTGTGTAAATGTTCAAAGCATTTGAGAGTTGAAATATTGCATTCTTTAGTTCTCCCATGTGAATTGATTTCGGTGCCGTTGTGGTTCAATGTGCTTATTCAGCCGTCAGCGTCCTAACCATACAGTGATGCACGAGATTGATAGAAAACCACCCGTGAGAACACAAAGCCAAGTAGCTATTCAGAAGAATCTTAGTCGATTACTGTGAATGGACAGTGGGACAAAAACTTTCCTGGAATATTGTCATGGGGTTAGCGTGTTTACAAATATAGTTGATAAGTTTATAGAAGAAAACAACTATCAGAGATGAGAGACGGACTCACAATATAGAATCTTTTTAGGACAGTGCAGTACACATAACACTAATCGTTTAAGACGTTTTATAAAATGGATACGCTATTTCCTTTAATTAATTGGGCGCGAAGTGCGAACCGTGAAAATAGTGGACATTGCAGTTGATGACAGCCGTGGGCGGCGTGGTGGGAGCGGTGGTCGCTCTGCTGCTGAACTCGGATCTGACTGGTTGTGCAGCCACATGGATTCTTCCATTCACTGCCGGTGGCTTCCTCAACATCGCCCTTGCACAAATCCTGCCCGACCTCCTTCGGGAGACCGATCCAAGGTACATATTTTGCCCCATTTTGGCTTGCTCCTGATATTTGCTTTCTTGCATGGTGCTTATTTTTGTTTTTTGGTTTGCTACTCATTCTTGTTTTTTGGCTTTCAGCTCTTTTTTAATTTATAGCTTGCCGTCTTTTAAAGCGAAATTGCGGTCACTTCTAACTCTGGGCAATGTGCCATATCCTGCCGCTTTGCATGGCCTATATTTCATATGTTATTGAAGATAATATGTTTCTTCTTCGTGCCTGCTCACTGTATAATTGCATCTTTCCTGAATGAAAGGGGAAAAAATTGACTGTAATCATTCGTTCAACATCATTCGTCGTTTATCCACTCGTCTTCGATTCTCACACCTTTACCTACGAGTGCCATTCCCCCTTCGTCTCTTGCCTTCTCCCTGCATGCTTCAAGTTTTGTTTACGCATACACGTACAGCCACCTGACCAACAACAATCGCCATCTGCTACCGTCTACACTAGTCAACGTCAGTCATTTTCTGCTTCGTCATAACATCGGTCATAGCTTTGTTCTTCCTCATCGCTGCGTACTCTTTGCGCGTCGTCGAACAATGGGCACTATTCCACCATTTCATTCACGTCCATGACTACAGCTGACGCGCTGTGTTCGCATGCTTTGTGTTATCTCCTCCCCCTTGCTTCAGCCCACGGTCCACACGCTGTACACAGCCAATAACTCGCGTGTAATCGATTAATTTTCAGGGAAAGTCTGAAACAGACTGCACTCATTCTGGTCGGCATTTTTGTCATGGGCGGCGTCAACCAACTACATTTGGCCTAAACGCGCTACATTCTCTATAGAGTATTGAATTACAGTAAACGGGAAAGGGCATTTTTTGATCTTCCGTATGAACAAAGATGGAAATAAGGCAACCAGACGAGATCATAATATGGCATTTTATTTTTACCTGATTGTACACAAGTTCTCAGCGCGCGTGGCGGCGGTGCTAAAAGGCTGCAATAAGTTATTTTAAGAGAATCCCAATGAATTTTTAATTGTAACTACGGCTTCTTAAATTTACGCCACCTTGTTCGATTTTGGCTCTCTTGAGAACCGCCTTAGCTAGACTTCGAACTGTTTCTTGGGCGTCAAGATCTGAGGAACAGCCAGTGAGCACCGCCGTCGCGTGTCTCTTGTGGATATTTATTAATGCCATTGTTCCGCGCGCGTTCAACAAAGAATTTTCGTCTGTTGTCAGTCAGACGGCACATGAATACTATGCGAGCGCCATCGAGCCGTCCACCTCCTACTGCATTCAATGATATGCGCCATTGTAGTCTCCTCTGTGACTCGGCCACTGTATGCTCGCACACGATTCTACTTCATGTTTGATTCTGCTGTCTGCGTCTCGCAGCAGCAGCAACGCCTTCTCAGAGTCATTTTTGGGCTAAAAATGATCCATTTTCTTGAAGTACTGCCATCCTGGTGGGAATTTTAAAGGGATTTTTTGGCAGGAAACTGCAAATTATTGGCATTCCATATAATGAGATAAGTAGAAGGGATCAGTTTGGCACAAAGTGACCCTGTGATCCGCGTTGCTTGTAGTTTTGAACATCTGTTTTCATTCAGCCGCGATGCCAACTGACTAGATGCAATGATGCACTACATTCATGGTGCTTCACAACAATGCATACTACTGTAATTTTTGAATTGAATGCAAATAAATGTGTATATTCTTCTGAACATTGCAACGTGCAACCGTTTGACTTTGATGTCACTTGTGTAGTTTCGCATGAATCATGATGCGAATATTTACTGCCAATTTGAAGTCATTCGGGATAAAACATGCGCACAATAGATCAAAAAATCTGATCGTTACACACCGCGTAAAGCCAGCAAATTTGCAGCATACTATCTACTCGTATTCGTTGAACGGCCGCGTATTTTTACAGGTGTACGGAGAACTCGTATACCAATTAGTGATTTGCGTTGGAAGGTAGTGTAGAATAGGGATACTTGCAGGGTACTCGTATGTGGAGGGAGGTCAGTGGAAGCTTTGGAATCTTCCACTAACCGGCCTCTGGCCCTTAGTCGTAGCGTGAATGAATAAATGCGAGAGATAAAAACACGAAAGCGGACTTTGTACAGTTCACCGAGCACCTGCATTCATTCGTATTCTATCGTACTTCGTATTTTATATAGCAAATGGGCGCTTATTGCTTCTTCGATCTCGAAGATTGTATTTAAGCGCGCTCTCTGAGCAGTTGCTCAATGTATGGCGTGACAACTCGGCCGTTCGACCACGCGGTCGGGTGGAAGCGGAAGCGCGGAACGCCCTTGCGGTCGATGAGGTACTTCTCGAAGTTCCAGGTGACGTCATTAGCGCGCACCGGGTTGTACATGAGCTCCTCCATGATACCCAAGTCGTTGACCGTCTGCGGGCAGACTCCCTGAAAAAATGCGTTGTATTAATACACGATTGAATTGGATCAACTTCATTTACAGCCTCTACTGCACTATTTTCCTGATTCACGAAAAATTCTATTGGTACGAACAAGCAGAATGAAGTCGTTCGACTCTCCACGAAAATCACTCTCCCCTGGTGTGTGGAAACAAAGCTACAGTGCCCTCGAGGACAAACCCTTATGACAGATTGGGCATACCTTGACAAACTCGTAGAGCGGGTGGTGGTTGGCGCCGTTGACTTCGAGTTTACCAAAGATCTTCATGTCGGTGTGCGGCTTCCATCCGTTGCCGGGCCGGACGTGCATCAGGCCGTTGAGGAGCTCGTGGTTCTCCGCCGGTTCTTGCAAGTAGAACTGGTTGCAGGGGAACGCCAGGATGGTGAAGTTTTGCGCCTTGTATCTGTCAATGATGCCATTGAAGTCGAGATACTGTTGGGTGTACGCTGAAATTGCTCAACATTTATTCACAGTTTAGTGGATGATCCATCTCAATGATTGTTTAGTCTCATTTCACATCATTTTGAGCTTTTTTAATCACTACATAACTATGATAAGCAAGGGGTATGGAGACACACCACTTTGCATCTCTCATATTAGCTCATTACAGTGACCGACCAAGTTCATTACAGTATTCTGTCGCAGTTCCTATACTTATCATTGATGTGGCTTTTAGAGAAGAGGAACGGTGCCGCAAAAATATGCGAAGCAAAGTAGAACTACTTTTTCCGCCGTTGGTTTGCAGAGAAAATCCGGTTGTTAGGCAACGCCCTATGGTTGCCGCATACTACTAGTTCCTCTCGGCATACTTTTGCTACAACACAATGCCAATCTGACAGTACCACGCCTCCTGGAAGAATTTATCCATTTGTGCTCAGGATCCGAGCCCTTTAGGATCATCTATCAGTACTGAGCAACCTGATCTTGATCGTGCAAACCGTTCGAGTGTGCAAAATTGAAGCCATCACAGGCCCACTATGCTTAGTTCAACAGCAGTGGTATCGCTTACCGCAGAAAGTCGCCACGTTTATGATGAGCAGCACCTTGCCTCTGTAAGCCGTCAGGTCGGTGAACCTGCCGTCCAACTGGCTCATTTGGAAGTCGTACACATTGCGCGTGGTGTTGCAGCGTGTCCACCGGGTCGATTCGTCGATGACTGCGGGGCCTGGTCGTGGGGTGCTGGCAACCTGAGCACGGACCGCGCNGTACACATTGCACGTGGTGTTGCAGCGTGTCCACCGGGTCGATTCGTCGATGACTGCGGGGCCTGGTCGTGGGGTGCTGGCAACCTGAGCACGGACCGCGCATGCGAGCAGCAAAAGAACTGCAGAGATTTTCGCCAAATGGGTCATCTTCAACGGTGTCGTCGTACGCTTCACACACACAGCTGAGAGCACGTTCGTTTACGGGGCGCGCCGGCTTCGCGTGGAGCTAGAAGTCGCTCTCCAGTCAAGTGACTGCTGGGTTCAAAGACGCGCACTTTTATCGCTGCCGCTGCTGGATGTGATGCCTACGCAGTGCGCAAACAGACGGTCTTAGCGGAAAAAACCGGACCCGTCAGTTTCAGCTCTTCAACCTTCCTATTCAAGACAAACAACCATGAGCGCTTTTATCCGGCATTGCTGCTTTTCTGCACGCATTACGTTTTAATGTTGTCGGTCGCCGAGCGCAAGACTTGTAGCGGCACTCTTGTGAGCTTGCTACCTGTATGCGCCGTTGCTGGATTACGAAATTATGATTAGCCATGGCGAATTACTCCCTTGACACCAGCAAATAATGAACTTCGCATATTTCTAGTGCACACTCGACTGGTCTCTGACCTTTAATTCGAGTGTATGTTGACATTTCCACAGCCGGGGAGAGAGAAAAGCCGATTTCTGCAGCTTCTGAGAGTTGCTTACCTCCTCTGTCGACCCACATCACTCTGCTCTTTGGTCAGACGTTGCTGCTTAGTAGGGGGACTCGGCACTCGTATTACTTTGAAAATTGTCGCTGGAATCGTAGGGAGCGGGGTTGAACTTGTAGTATTTCATGTTAATAGACCTTGCATATGTGTGTACATGCGAGCACGGTAGTGCGGAAAATTGTTGATGTTAGTCGGAGAGTCTTCTTTTGTTGCACGAGCAAATAGTGGGTGGTTATGAGTGGATATTTCGCGGCGGGGTCAGGTAACAGAGTTTACTAAAGTCACCGTCATAAGTTAGCGCATCACCGGAGTGGAGAAAACATGTTGTCGGTACGTGGTACGCATAGAGACATCATCTTTTGTGTCGGGAAGAGTGTTATCGGTGGGAAGAGAGAAGAATGTTTACAACGGTTCGTTGAGAAGTTCATCAATGTACTTTCGGACGACAGCGCCGTCCTTCCATGCCGTGGGGTGGAAACGGTAGCGCGGCCTGCCCTTCTTGTCCACAAGAATCTTTTCGAAGTTCCACGAGATGTCGTTCACTCGCATCGGACTATACATGAGCTCCTCCTTTTTGCCCAGTTGCTGCGTTGTCGGCGGGCATTGATTCTGAAAATATTGGCATTGATCCTGGAAATACTGCGTCATTGCAGACGACCGGTTGACCAGCGTTTCAGGAGGAAAAATTTATCAGTTGCATCGTCCCGTCGAAGTCCTGTGGAGGCGGCAACTTGAGCGCTACTTAAATAATGAACGCCAAGCGATGTAGTGCAGAAGCAGTACTGCCTCGTAAATATTCGTATTCGTACATTTTCTGGACATGTGCAATAGATCCTCTCAAAATACCGCCGAGCGACCCTGACATGTTGCTTGCTCCACCATTTTAATGCGAACGATACGCCCCATAACTTTTAACTTGGAGCGATATTAATTGATACTGCTTTGTATTTTATATGCATGCTTTAACGTTTGCTTCAAGCGCAGGCTTGCGAGCAAACTATACCTTTCTATGATGCTTAACATTTAATTTGATTGTTCCGCACAGACAATTTCGCTTAAAATGCGATAGAAGCGAGTTGCGAGTGGTGTATCGCCCCTATATCTTTGGCCTTGGTGCATATCGTCGATAGTACCACTCTGCAGACCAACGAGCAAAATACACGCAATAAGAAAGCACACAATTGGACACAGCGCCGACTTTGGTCAAGCTTTAGTTGAAAGAGAATTGTGATCAATTTGGTTAGTTGCTTAGTGATTTGGTGGTTGAGCTTTGAGTTGAGACAACGCGCGCACATCAGAAGTGGGCACGCTTGGTTGCTAACTGAATGATCATAATGACGTCAGTGCAGTATCCCTTAGACAAACTCGCCAACAGTACCTTATTGACTTTTGGTGGATGCTTGCTAACTGCCCTCGTCATTTGAGATTATCTCAACGTCAAAAGGACAAAAAGCAACGACCGTTCATCGAGTGTTTATTGCCGACTCTCCTTTGCGCCGTGCCACGCACGAATAACTGTTGAGGTGGGAAGTCGAACGACCCAGGGGAGAGTTTGGAACAAGCGGGAAAACGCAATAGCGCTTCGTGGTATCATGCTGGTCCTTCAAACTTTATAGAATCTTCTCCTTCCCCCTCCCTCGTGCTCCGCATCCTCAGCGCAAACCTTTTGAATAAAGTGGTATTCGTTTATATAAGTTATCAAGGGAACGGCATGCTTTGAGTGGTATAAATGAAATAAGGAGATAACCGAACTTGTTTGTATGGGAACATACGCTTTGGGACTGAAAATCTTGACTGATATAAACGAAGTACCATTATAACCGAAATCGGTGTAAACGAATTCGACTGTAGTGACAAACCTTCAAGAATTCGTAAAGGGCGTGTTGATTCTCGCCGTTGACATCCACCTTGCCGAAAATGGTCATTTTCGGATGAGGTTCCCAGCCGCCGCCCGGCCTGACGTACTTCAGTCCGTCAAGTATCTCTTTGTTGGAGCCGGGCTCTTGCAGATAGAATTGATTGCACGGAAAGGCGAGGATGGTGAAGCGGTCGCCGCCGTAGCTGTCGATCAATCCATTGAAGTCGAGATATTGGGCTGTGTAATCTGCAGGGCAAAGAACTTGAAGATATCTGTCTGCGGAGGGATTTTAGCGGCTCGGCTGTCACGTCTCCTCTCTCTATTGCGCCGACACGGCCTTTGTATTTGTTGTACGCGCAGCCGAGCTGTTTTTCGCGTTGTGCGAACGATATGCAAAAGATCGGTGTTTATGCCCGACTAGATTTGTCTGTTGTTCGTGAGAGTTTAACATACCGAATCGGTGAGAGAACTGTGGTACGACCAAAAAAGATAAAAAAGCCGTGGGCATCCCGCGAAAGAGATATAGGAATCGTCAATATGGAATTCAATAAAGAAATTTCTATATGAAAAATGCTGCGCTTCCCTACTTGCGCAACCTTCCATCTTGCACTACGAAACATCTGCACATCTGATACAAATAGGGTTACGGACTATATAGATGGAGTTTCTACGGTTCAGTTCTATCAGATACACACCATCATTTATTAGGTCAAAACAAGAAATCCATGATTTGCATTTTACTTGCAACGCATTGGCGACGAGTTCGTTGGTTATATTTGATATACGATTGTCTTCGAATTATTGACAGCAGCGAAAGATAACTGTTATGTGAATACATACTGAACGGTCGCCAATGCGTTGCAGGTATAATACAAAGTAAACATTGTACGAATCGATCGTTGCAAGTATCATGCTGATCATGGGTTTCTTATTTTATCTTACTTCTTCGGTTCATCTATTCAATCGTATCAGTCACCATAAATTCCCTTTTGATATGGACAGTTTCCAAATCAAACTGGATAATCTGTTAGACTCTTTACTGGGAAAATTAATTTATATTTGACATTAAATTTCCAATGTGGTATGGAGAATGTCCCAATTTAAGTGAAAATAGTATGTATAACGAAAAAATGAAAAGCGTACAGCAGTATGTTGCGACGTTGACGATTAGCAAGACTTGTCCGCGATAGCTGTGAAGGTCGATGAAGGATCCGTTGCGCTGCTCGATCATGAAGTTGAAGATGGTTTGGTTGTTGGACTTGCAGACTGAGTAGCGACCCGACGGGTCTTCCGACGCCGTGGGGTTGTCGCGCATCACACTATGTTGAAGCACATGGCTGCCCGCATGAGCAAGCGCCGTGATTAACAGGCTCGTTGCCGCGTCCATCGTCGTTGATCTACGCGCTCAGTCGACTCAAATATACGTCCTTTGCCTAAAGTCGAAATTGCACTTAAAACACCGAATAACGCGCCTTAGTTTGAAGGGTAATTTTGATCTCTTGGTTCTTTGCTTTTATGGCAGACAAAGAAAAGAAGGTTATAACCAATCGCTCGTCCTAAGAAAACAGATACAATATGACCTAGAAAGGCGGTGCTTAACTTTGCCGAATAACGCGTGCTATTGTAATAGTATACGCGCATTTTTGACCGAATTTTTGCTTCGTATGGTTGTACAGCTCAGTACGACAAGATACTTGCAATTATAAATTCTCTTCGATAATCGCTACCATTATCGTACGGCCATTCGAAGCACAAATCCGATTTAAGAGATTATGGTACAGAACAATTGACGGGAGGCGAGACTGAGTGACCGCTAGCAAAGGGCTGAGCGGCTTTAAGCGCCGTCCGACACAGGCCAGTGTATCGGCTGTTTTGCCAAGGCAAACAAGTCGAATTGGGCTTTCGCACTCGGGTGCTCAGACACGCAGGCACGCGCCGACTTTCGACTCTCGATGGTGTCGCTGACCGTTGTCCGCCGCCCCCACCCTAGCGCTCTGCGCCACCATCTCCCCCCTCTCTTGCTCTCTCCCTCTCTATGTCATTATTTCGCCCTTTCTGCCTCGACTCTGAGACCGGTCGCTGCGCTGGTCACTCGCCGGCCCCCGCCACGACTCGATTATCCACTTCTTACAATTGCACTTGAGCTGGCTCGAGTGACCCGCTTGTTTTCTTCGCTTTTTCACTCCGTCGCACGCTGATGAATATTGACGTCGTCAGCAGAGTTAGAGAAAGGCTGCCGTGCGTAATCCGAGCTCGATTTGCTCGTTTTTAGGTCGCGTGCTTTTCTTCTTGCTTTTGTCTCTTGTTTCACATCCAAAGTGACCAATATAATTTACGCTTTTGTGTGTCTCCTGTTATATCTTGCTCTGGGTGCATTTGTACTGTCATCTCACACGCTCTAAGATGAACGTTATCACTTTCAGCCATTCAAAGAATACATGAAGGGGAAAATTGGATGCGTGTTCCGGTTTTTTCCGAATCCCCGCTCCTTAAAATAGCTTTATTAAATTCAGTGCAGCGTTCCTTTTGAGAGACAGATATCGGTATTGGCGGGCTTGATGCCAAGCGGAGGCCGCTCTAGCTGCCGTCTTCCCGTAATCCGTCATGGGGGTGGGAATATTGTACTTAAGGGAAAAGAAGCCAATCGGGGCGAGTGCATTCAGAATAATCCGGTAATAAATTTTCTTCNTCTTCCCGTAATCCGTCATGGGGGTGGGAATATTGTACTTAAGGGAAAAGAAGCCAATCGGGGCGAGTGCATTCAGAATAATTCGGTAATAAATTTTCTTCCCCTTCATTGCTGAAAGGTTTTTCCCAGTCACGACAGTTATACAAATTGTCTCAAGTGTCACTTGCCGATGATTGAAAGCATGTTATTCGTATTCTGTCGTGCGCAATAGGCCCCTTACAGAACGCCAACTCGGTAACCAGGATGCGCGCCATCATGAGAGCGCTGTTGAAGGACACCGGAATTGGCGGACAATTTCCGATTGTTTTGCTGCCGCTACTTCCCTCGTCCCGCCGTCAAATCACCAGGTTGCTATCAAATTGCTTTCTCTTTGCGAATTGTTGCCCTACGGTGTTATTCTCAAATGGCCCTTTTATGGATCATATATATCGTAGTTGGAATTTTTCTGGATTATGATCGCGCAATCGTCAGCGGTCAATGGACAACAAGAGCCGGTAGGAATGTCTGCCGTACTTTTTTAAAATTCACATCGACTTAAGTTCGGTTGGAGTGTTGCAATCGGCTCTCGCGAAGGAGCTTCGCAATAAACTCTTAAATTTATTTCACCGCGACTAGGCTGCGTTAACCGAAATTACAGAAACAAAGTGGTGACTTGACAAGACATTATGGCTTAGGCAAAAAGTTTTGTTTACATACAGTGGTTGTTGTTAAAAAAGTAAGAATGTTTGCCCACTACTTGAAGGCAAACCGGTCCGTGCGACTAGCGAAGAGTGAGCAAGAAGTGCATTTTTAAGTAAGGTCGCATTCGTGAGACCGAAATCCGCTCAAATACT
>NIUQ01004485.1:0-13563 GCA_002796945.1 Plectus sambesii
CATACAAAATTAGCCTCTTGCGTTAATCAGGCGTCGAGAGCGAAGAACGTCTCGCAGGGAAGTAAATATTTGTACTGAAGCCAGTCTCTCGTACTCACCAAGTTCTATGATAGTGACGAATTTTAGCGGCTATTCAAACAACTAGGTACCTAGTTTTACTTGAGTAATTACCTAGGTATTTGTGTAAACTAGGTACCTACCTAGTTAGAAACTAGGTTACTTTTACTTACTTTTACTTACCTAGTATGCAAACGCCCAACACTGGTCTCAGCAATATGGCACTGAAAAACATAAAAAAAGATGTCTTTGAAAAATCGGATTGCACGAGTTCGAATTTGAAACCAGTTTTGGAAAAAGTTGGCCTATTGAGGAAAGAAGATAAACGCGACATATTATATAGACGCACAATGCACTTTTTCTTTCCACATCGAACAATACAAGAGTTTCTAGCAGCATTTTCATGCTTGCTTTCAAATGAACAATCTGATGAACAATTTTCACTTGATTGCACGTTCAACACAGGGACACTAAATGAATACCAAAAGTTTCTTTTAAGAATTGCTTTATCTGAAAAAATGCCAATAAATCCTGCAAGACGCAAAATTTATTTTGAGAGAATAACTAAGCTTTACATTAATCTTGGTTTCAAAGTTTTTAATGCAACGGCTGGAATCGACAGCAAATTATTAAATCAATGGTTTTTACAATGTTCAAACGTTGAAGAATTGAATCTGTACAGCAATGAAGAAGAAATAGTACTTCATGAACCAATCAACTTATGTGAAATGATGAAGCTAAATAGCTTCCATCTCCATGACGCATATATTCTACTTCAATCTCCAGCATTATCCAATGAACACGAAACTTTCGTTATATTGCCACAGAAGAAAATGATATTATACTTTGCCAGAATTACGTTTGAATCTGCAAAACAGTTCAACGAGTCAGTGAACTACTGTCTGCACTGTCTCGTAGACGGGTCTATCATCATATTTGATGAGGTACGAGTGCAAATTGAATCAAATGAAAATGAAGCTTCTTCTTTTACTTTCCATATGAATTATGAAAACTGGTCAGAAAATGTGACCCATGATTCACCTCAAAAATTGTTTTGTGGAGCAGGATCCCAATGACGCTCTAAATTATGTCAACAAAGCAGACTATTTGCGAATCTTTCGTCCTACGACAATGACTAACCTATTTTGCTTTAAAAATTTTGTTAATCTTCGTGAGCTTTCAGTTGTAAAACTAAAATGCTCTGGAGATGAGCTACTCTCACTGAACGACTCCAATATCAACACTTTGACATTTGAGGACTGCATTTTTGAAGATAATGCTCGAATATCTTTCAACAATTGTTCTATCCCAAGCACTGTGAAGTTCTGTTTATGCCTAATTAAAATTTGTGCTATTCTTAATTTCATTCAAAAATTGCCTGATATAAAAGCTTTAAAATTAATCGATTGCGATATTGACTTGGATGGATGGAAATTGCTCACTGATCAAATAACTTGCAGTGCTGTACATCATTTGGCATTTTCTTTAAATTTCTTCACAAATGACCAAAGCGCTGAATATATCACTCAGCTTCTGAAATGCGATTGCATTGAAGACATTGTTATTTTATGCCTGGACAAAGAGACTGAAGATTCTCACAAAAAACAAATGGCCATAAATTTAAGCCACCTAATATATGGGATGAAAGGATTGAAGAAAATTACTTTTATTGATCATTTCAATAATCTTAATGGAAGCAATGGAAATATTGTTACAAAAGCTGCTCAAGGAAGGAATATTACGGTTTCTAGAACGCCTTACTCATTTGATAATGTGGAGTTTATATTTGTGCGACTGCAGAGAGAGTTGATACAGTGGAAGAAACTTACGGGAGACTTGCAGGACACTTGCAGGACACTTAATGATAACTTAGTAAACACCAAAGATATTGTAGGAACCTCCCAGGAGACGTCAGGACTCTTTATTACATTGCGGGATACATTCGTGAAGGTTTCACAACCATTTGAGAGACTTCAGGAGTCTTCAGGATACTTTGAAAGCATCTTTATGATACTCTCAGGATATTTTAAACATACATCAGATTGCTTTCAAACTACTTCCGGCAGCTTTAAGGGAGTTTTCAAACGACTTCAGGAAACTTTAGGGTGCTTCCAGGACACTTTCAACAGTCCTCTGTATATTTTAAGGATAATTCAGGATAGTTTAAAGAGACTTCAGGACACTTCTGAAAAATTCGGAGAACTTTTAGTATACTTTCAGAAGGCGTCAAAAGTTTTAATGAGATTCCCAGGAGATTTTCGGAGACATCTAAAGTTTCTATGGAAATTTCAGGATGCTTCAAGAAACTTCCTAACAGTTTCAGGAGAGTTTCGTAAGATTTCAGAATACTTTCAGAGATTTTCAGCAGATATTCAGGAAACCTCAGCATACTTCAGGAATATGCAGGAGACTTCTAGGAGACTTTCAGGTGATTTCATGAGACTTTCAGAAGACTTATAGAGCAAAATTGTTGAGTAAGCTTTGAACTGATCAAGTCATCTTTTCTGCATGCTGATATTATTGGAATAATGAGCAACAGATGAGAGCCAAATATGAATGTAGGGATCAGGAAGAATATTCCATCACAGCTAGAGCAAAGAGCTTAAAGTTCAGAAAACGAAGCAGTTAAAAGAATTATTTCCATTCTCCATTATTTTCTCATGTAGTCTTTTGTTTATCATTGTATGTCTGTGTTTTGTCTTTTGTCCATCATGAAAGCATAACTGCTCTCCAATGTGTGCAAAATGTCAACAGAAATTAGATTGAAAATGTTGTAACCGTTTGTTGGTAAAAAAAGGCATGAAATTTACTTCCAAAATAGAAGCTTGGATATTTCGAAAGTATGTGTCCAAGCCTATATGATATGGCGTCAGGTACTGTTATCTGAAACTGTTGTGTCATTTGACTTCTGACTTGCAGACGGATAGGCGTGGATCAATTCCCGTTATTCGGTAAACATATACGATACGAAACGTATCGCATACAGAGAGAGCGAGGGGCCATACGAGCAAGAGAACGAGCAAGCGCACGCGCAGCGTGCAGCACACACCGCGCACATACAAAATCTATGACATATGGATTACGAAATAGCAGTACGGTAGCGTGGGTTAGGGGACCCACTTAAGGGTTCGAATTTCTAACTATTAGGTTGATCGGAAAGTCTTTTCGTTTTTGGGTACCAAAGTTCGAAAGAGCATTACCCCGCGAAAACGCAACCAATTTGAATGCGCTTTTTTCAATTCAAAGAGCTCTTTTTAACTTAAATTTCCCTTTTCAATTAATAAAATTAGTTCATTTTTCGGCATTTTATGTTATTAAGAAAGTAAGCGACTTTTCAGTGTTTGGGTAAGTCAGGCTCAATGACCAATAACTCTGGTAATACACAACCATAATCAATGCGAATTTTTTCATTTTGTAGATCTCTTTTCAACTTAGATTTTCTTTTTTGAATCATAAAAATCTGATTCGAACAACTCATTTTCTTATTTTGTGAACTGAAAACTATTATTAATGGCTTCGATGTAATAGATTGCGGAACAGGAAATATTATTTCGGTTTCGCACGTAATAGCGTCGACTATTTTTGGTGATTGCTGTGATGTTAGGCACCAATCTATTTATCCATTGTTCCATCAATTCAATACTTTCAATTATCTGAGAGACCAAGAATTATTGAGAACAAGTTTGGCAAGTGATGATCTGTTGTTGAAAATATCATGTTCTTTCACACTCTTCGTGTTCAAAGATTGCGCGCGAAGCCGTGAGACATCGAGTACAAAGTCCGCTTTCTATTTGTTCTAAGGAGTTCATTCCATAGGAAATGAATTTGGAAATAGAATGGGAAGATATTTTGAATACATTCCTTACGTGAATAATTCCCACTCGAAAGCCTTATATAGAGATTGGCTTGCTTATGAACCTGCCCACAACGCTCGACATCGAATACAGTATCTTGTGAAAATAAGCGCAAGTAGAGCAATCCAGTCCTATTGGCATCTTCCTCTGTTCGACAAAGACGACACAAGTAGTTCAGAGCGTTAAAAGGTACCGTAGTTAAACTTTTCGAACACTAAAAAGTACATTTCAACTAATGATATATCTTGGCAAATTTTTTTGTCGGTACAACATTCTTAAGATGGTCGGTTTACTGCAATAAGTCAAAAAGTACAACAGATTGTGTCAACTGCTTTGATAGTCGTTCTCAAATAATAATAGATAACACGAAACAACATTTGAAAGACTCTAAAGTTTGCTTCATTCCTAATACACTCCTTCAACGAATATAATAAGGTTCATGGAAACCTGAAAAACTGCAGTCTCGACGTTTGCTATTCTTTAAAATTCTTTTATGAAGGGAATAATAAATGCTTCGCTCCAGCTCTGTAAGAAGCGATAATTTGAGAACGAAAGAAACAATATTCATAATCGATATCATTGATTATACGACCGATGACGTATCGAATTCTCCCAACATTTATGACATTCTTGGTTCATTAGGAAGAGCTTTTGGGTTTTGAAAGAAAAATCAGTCTGGATCAATTAAGTGTAATTTTACACACCGTAATCTTGTTTCAGGATTTTCGTGGTTGCCACTCGAGAAGTGTGAAAGAATCCTTGTTACAGCGAGCGGAAACTATTCAGTGTTCATTCTGATTGCACACTGATAAAAATATAGCACATTATGAATTCTTCGAGCAACTTTTCGCTGTCCCATTATTTCGCTATCTTAGAAGGTCCAGAGCGACTAATTTTTCCCATATATCAGTGGATTGGCGCGGTCACTGTGATATCCAATCTGTTAGTTTTGATCGTTTTCATTAAGGACAAATTGTTGCGCGAGCGCTTTCTCTTTATCGCGCTTACTATGGCGAGTGCTCTGAATGGAATGTACTTTGCTTACGCTGGATTCTCACGACTTCGAGAAATGAATCAGGGAACGTACTGGACGCCGATTTCCACGTGGGACTGCGCAATGAAATTTTATACTTTTTTCCAAATCGTCGGCGCTCAATGGCCCGCTTTCATCTCATTCTTCATTTCCCTCGAACGGTTCGCAGCCGTTCAAGCCCCTTTATGGTACCGCGTCAAATATGACACTCGTCGCAATCGCACTTTTCTTGTTCTTCTTACTGTTCTCCTTTGTTTCATTTCTTTGATTACTTATTATGCATCTACATACCCTTTGCAAGCGAAGACTACGTTCTGGGGGTATTGCGCTCTATCTCAAAGTAGTGCTCCAGCGTATAACACATTCCATCAGGCAGCTGTTTTAGCTGTTCAAACTGCGGCTTTTTTAATCAGCACATTTGCGTATATATGCGCTCAGCGAAAAAGCCGCCTAGCGCAGGCAACGAGAAAAGACGTACGAAACATAATACCGATTCTTGCGGTTTCTACAGTATCTCTCATACTTGTAACGATTCCCCAAATGTCCCTGTTGCTGATGAAACTTCCCTGGTCTTTCATATACCTAGCCGTCTCATCGTATACTCTTCACATTGTCCTCTTGGTCAACTGTTTCAATTCCCTTATAACCGTTTTTGTGTTTTTCCTCACCATGGGTGATTTCCGTCGACAAGTCTTGAGTGTTATGAGATATTGCGGCATTAAGAAAAATATTGTAAAACCAGCTTCTAATCGCTGGATTGAGCGAAGCAATATTGATTCGATGCGGCAATCGCGAGTGTTTATTTTACCTTAGTGCACATTTGAATTGTTTGTGTTGGTTCTTGGCTTTCTGTTATGCATTGCGTTTCGTTGAAAAAAATGCGCAAAATTCATTGTGTCAATGTAATAAAATGTGCGATGGATAACGTGATTCACTATCCTTAGGGAATACCGCTGAACATTAAAATTGTGGAACATTAAAAAAGGAAACCTCTAAATAGTGTCAATTGGAGTCCTACGAGGATTGATATTCAATCTAAAGTGTTCTAAATTGTATCTAACTTCACCTCCTCATAGCTTAGAGACAAACATGAAAAAAGTATAGAAAATTATCTCTGAGGAAGGAGGAAGTGTTACTCTCTTAATCGAGTTCATTGTATTTCACTCCAGAAAATTTTTTTCATTGTTTTAATGAAGTTGTTCATTGAAAAATTAATAACGTACGTTGAAGTGCAATGAACTAGTTCATTGAAACAATGAATAATTCTTCTGGAGTGAAAACAATGAACTGTTCATTGAAAAACAATGAACTCGATTTAGAGAGTAGATTTATAAGGTCAACGTCCGAAATGTAATACTCATTGAGGTTTTCATTGAACTGCGTCATAATCTGTCGTTAAGGAAAACCGCGTTTGGTTAGCAACGACATATACATCCGGAGAGAATGATTCGACTAACATTTCAGCTTCTTATAGGACAGAGCTATCTTCTATTTGGAAGGGTATTCGAAATCGCGCGGCCTATGCCCAAGCTATCGAGGCCGAAATATCGAAATACAAAATATCGGGACGCCGAAATAACGAGAGATCAATATAGCGAGAAATTTGTTAATCTCATAAATAGTATAGAAAACGAACGGTATCGGAGTAATACGATTGATACCGTAAATTAATATCAAGTGAACCAATTGAAGCTCTTCGCAAGTGTGGGACAATGGATCAATATTTTAGGAAAGGTTGCCAACTTGGTTTCAATGTGTGAGTTACGCAAGAGTGATTGCGATAGCGAATGGGAATGAATGAATGGGCGTACAGTCGAGATCAGACTGAACCACACACGTACTCAAAAGGTCAAAAGGTCGCGCTCGAACGCGGCCCGCGCTCGATTTAGCGCGCCAAGGTTTTTCATTAATCGCAACTTAAATTATCAAATAATTTTAATGCTAATTTCCCTTTGTCTTGCTCTATTTTACTTTAAAATGTTATCGCCGATGTTTGCTGTTCATGTCAATATTGGCACTGCTTTATTCTCTACGTGCTTTGCCTCAATTACCGCTGCTTCACGTACTGATTACGTGTTAGCAACTGATTTCAACGGTTAATGTGTGGAAGCGCTAAAATAAAACTGATAAGTTAGAATCTCGATTTTTTTGTCTCTCAATGTTTCGGTGCCTCGATATTTTGGGTACCAATCTCAATTCATTTTAGCAAACGAGCATATTTGGTTAGAATAGTGTCCAAAGTAGCGCAGGCAGCTCTTCGCCTAGTGCTGTCAAAAAGTGATCAATAAGAGTTTATTGAATTTAATGACATGTACTATGTGCGCTAATATTTCGATCAATCTTTCCAGTATCTTGTCTCATATTGATGTTCAATTCTGGAGGAACTTTTGTTGCTTGCTTATTTGATTACTCGTTCTGCTCATACACTGTATCTGCATCGTTAATCCAGAAGAAGAAAGTAAAATGAAAGCTCATTGTTAGTTACACAGTGCAAGTTGCAGTTTTATACTTTGCGACAAAAAACTGGTTGAAAGTTTTTTACTTATTCTTCAAGCAGGAACCTATGCACAGAATTTTAATGCGTAAGAATTGAAAAAATACTTACATGTCGAGATATGGCGGAAAATGTACCGTTTTAACTGGACACAAATGAAATATTTTTGTGAGAGCAATTACCGCATTTACGGAAATAGTGGTACTGTACCACTATTGTTTCCATCTCTCCCTACCCTGTACCACTATTTCCGCGTGTGCCACTGTTATATCAACCTCCTCCCTACTATGCACCATTACTAGTTCAACCTCCTGCGCAACATATGTTATCGTCACTAAGACTCAAAAAATGGTATTTTTATGAACAAAACAGCATCAAGTTAAAAAATCTTCAAAACACAGCTGCAAAGAGACCACTGAATCGCAATCACTTATGTCACTGACATCTCTGAGATCAACATGTTCCAGATCATCAAGGGAAAATAGTGGTACATGTACCACTATATCCGCGTGTACCACTACTTCCGTTAACACGGTAGGTTAGATGACTTCAGGCTGCTAAAGTGATACTGGCGCTCGAATAGAACTCAATTAAAGCGAATTTCATTTAGTGGCTAGAATAATTGAGTCGAAGAGCAGTTCTAATAGGTTAGAGCATTTTGTTTCACAAGCCTAATCACAATGATTTTGATTGTAGGCCTTTCCAAGTTTTGTCAAAGCTCTTAATCTCGCGTCTCTGCCATCCAATTTGTGCTGGCAGTTGTCCTGATTGCGTCACGCCATCGTTTATGAGGACGCCCTCTTCCTCGTGTGTTCGTCAGTCGCCGCTCTCTGATGCATTTTGTCCGTCATTATTTGTTCATTGTTGCAAGCTTTCGCGCCCACTACTATTCCTACCTTCGCGCTGCCCTTTACTAATCGACCTCACTTTGGAACAGAGAAAGGTGCGCTGCGAAAACAGAAACGTCGCAGATATATGTTATTTCATATCATCAACTCGACCAACTTCGTGCAAATAACTTAACATAACTTCAGGCAACAAAAGCAACTACAGTGCTCCTCAGCAATCAATGTTAGCTAGCAACATTATTGGTAAGCGCGGTTATTGCTTCTAAGGATATTTATGATCTCAGACGCACTCACATTCAACTGACTCATTTTCTTGAGACAAGTACATTCCTTTCAATTCTTCAAAAGCAGGCCAGCGAGCACCGTAAATTTCCATCATTAACTGTTGCATTTTCTCGAAGAAAAGCCCCTGAGGCCCACTTTGGAGTAGCAACGGGAAATTATTGGGGATAAAGCTCGAGTGCGAGCACATTTTCCTCGGAAGTAGACGCAACGTCTCAAAGAAATATGTCTGCTTCTATAGAATCCTTGCAAACTATCGACTTGTTTTGAGAACAAATCACAATATTTGGCATATTCCTGATTATACCCGGCACCTATATTTACTTCACCAAATAACTAACTTAAAGTGTTGTTATTTGCAGCCTAAATATTAAACTGGAAGCTGAATAAAAGGACATAATTTGAACATGAACAGAACAAACGACACAGCGTTAGCTGATTCTATGGCATGGCTCAATAAAACCACAACTGAATTGAAGATACTCTCTGGTCTCGGGCTGTTGGCCTTGTTCACAAATTCATTGATCATGTGGACAATATGGCGACAAAAGTCTCTCCATACGGGCTGCTTTTTCATAATTGCGCAATTGGCTTTAGCAGACTTTTTCGTTGGCGCTGCATTCACTGGAACCATGATAAAACGTTTTATACGAATTGAAGGCTATTCAGGAGAAATATTTTCCCAGTTGCAGTGCACCTTTGAAATGGCTCCCAATTATTTCAGGTGAGCGAGTAAACTATCCCGCATATTTTTACAGCTAAACATAATTTCGATAAAGCTTGAGGTGTAATCACAATGCAGCGACAAGAGTCAAATGCCGGCGGCTTTAACTTTAGTACCGCAGCGCGCTCGTCACAATACCGATTAATTGGAATTTTATTTTGCCAGTAAAATGTGCGCCAAATCTATAGCGCATTCCCTCCAATTATTTAATTAGTTTCAACAATTCTGATACGTTTTTACCATGAAAGTGAAAGTTCGTAATCAAAACTCAGTTCTTCCAGTATACGGCAGAACTGCACGATTCCACGCTAAGACACGCGAAAACAATGATATTGCTGACAACAAGTGGCAAACTCAAATCTCTTAAAATGTTATCGTCTTCCATATTCTTAGCCAGACTTGAAAAATTCCCGAACAAAGAGTTATTTAAGAAAGCTCTTGAGTGATGAGAATTAGAAAAGCCTGCATCAGTTTCACCTGAACATCTTAGTTTCAAATGAAAATGCCATGGCGCCTACGCAGAATAATGACTAAATTCGTCAATTCTAAATTCTCAACCGTTTTATTGATAATGGCTCTGCGACATAAAGTAGCGCTATTTATCACTTTTCGCTCTAATATGACTACCACTTGATTTAATTTGGAAAAAATACATTTAGTGAATCGGCGTCACTCAGTTTGGCGTTAGCACTCGGATGTGAGCGCATGTTATCCGCAGCGATGCCAATAAATTTCATGGTACACCAATGGAAAATCGCCCGCGCTGTTTCAGTTGTTGCTTGGTCAATATCTGTGCTCGACTGTATGTCGATGATCATAGTGATGAGCTTGAGTCCTTCGAAAATGATCAACTTCTGCACGTCGACAGCGGCAGTTACAAAAGGTGGAGTTTAATATTTTCCAAATTTTTCTTAGTAAAATTATTCATTTAAGTGAAATTTTTGCCTATGTCTGACACATCATTTTCTGCACGATACACCTCTATTCGATATTGTTCTCTTGTAGAAGGTAATACGAAAGGTCTGGATTACTTATTGTCAACATTTCTATAACTTTATTTCAAAAACTAACAGCACACACCGATAGAGTCAACCGCTACAAAGCAAATAATGAAAATCGAGTGCTTTCAAAATGTCCCTCTCACACTAATTATCCGTCAAAACTCATTGATTGACTTGAAACGATCTACAGAACCCAAAGCTTATTGAAGTTGAGTTGAAACTTAGCGCCCTCCCGAGACCTATCCGGCACGAAAAGATTAATTTTTTGTTTTGCGCGTGATGAGGCAACTTATCAGCCTACAACTGTGACGCAACCTTTAAAAGACAGTACTTTCAGATTTTGACCTGGTACAGCAAATAGAAAAAGACTTTTTAACCGTCGCCATCATCATTATATACACTTCAGTTCTTTTGACGATAAATATACAGTTAAAAGTGGCAAAACGACAAAATCAACGGTCTATCGCCGTGATGAAAAAGAACTTACAGGTAAAGTAAAAAGTAGCTCTACCAACTTTCGTTCGCAAAAACATTTAGCGATTGTGTTTCTCACTGAACTTTTCGTTATGACAGAAAAATGGAGCGAATGAAAAATGCCTCTTTTGCAATAAATATAGATTTTTGTGCATCTCAGACAGACACATTTTGTCGCTTGCACCAGAGAGGGAAAGCAAATATTTTTTTCTTCAGCGTTTGTACCGCTTTCGCAGTGTCCGCTAAGCGGTTGTCCCGCAGAGTGGCGGGGTCCGCTCCTCTGGCCCGTTGTCGCGATGCGACTTCTGGACCATGGTTGATGCGACTGGTAAGAATCGGCCGGCCTGTCGCGAGGGCCTGTCGCCGGTATATTCGCAGCATAGCTGCTACCAATTCCCCGACCCGCAGAGGGATGAGCACCTTGGTTGGGTAATGGGCCGCCCTCAGCGGGAATTGAACCCGCGTCCTAGAGACTGATGAGTGAATGAAGATTTAGACCACTACACCAATCGGCCCACAGGGAAAGCAAATATTGTAAAGAATTGTTAACTAGGCGTGCGTGAAAAAGTATTGAAATCAATTTCGCAGAACGATCTTGTTATTTGCTGTTATTCCTGCATTTTATATGACATTTCCAGAAAAGCGAGTGTTAAGAATTGAGTAGCAACCCCGTCTAAGTATGATTCAGGAGTATTCCAGCGATATGACTTTAACGTAGAATTGAGACTCAATTCCTCAATCCTCCTTAATTGTTTAACGAGTGAGACCTGATATAAGTGAGAGTACTTTCAGCTCAAAATGGTACGATTGGTGATGGCTATTGCGCTGATGTACTTATGCCTCCAGATGGCACCAAGAATCGGACTCGTGCTTGTTGCTAAGCTGTCGCAAGAACAACGAATAATGTTCGCTCCCGCTTTGCGTATGATGATCGCTCTTAATAGCGGAATTCACTTCTTCGTTTATCTATGGTAAGTGTGTCTAGTATTAACTTTTGTATATATTAGCTGAAAAGCAGTCGTGTGTAGGCGTTAAAGAAAGGGAGAACACAAAATATTCAATGTTTTCGGTAATTTAATGGATTCTTCAATTCGAAAGAAGAAAATTTAGGCTGTTCTGCAGCTTTTGACAGAAATTTGATTTTTCTGAGAAATTATAAGCAAATGCACAATTATTATTAATTTTGATATCATCCTAATCTTAATATTAAGGTGAATGGGAAGGCCTACTTTATCTCTTGATTTTAAAGGAGATCACTTCATGGTCCCAAATTAAAAGAAATTGCTTTTCATAGTATCGTCTATAACATTTAATTTCTCATTTAGAGCTTAATTCCGGGAGTGTCAATTGTTGTTGTTTCAGCACAAGCACAGACTTCAGAGGCGCTTTTTTGATAACTACAGGAGCAAAGAAATCCTCAAATGCCATCACTATTAGAGTTGGTGTGATTCGCTAAATGTCGAGCATACGCTAGTTTTCTGCTTGCGGCAACAGGAAAACTAATAAGATCGTGCCACTTTGAGCTTAGTATTCGTAGATTGATCGATCGATAGTTCGATCGACCGAACTAATTTTTGGCGAATTATGGCAGGTTAGTAGTCGATCAAACGCTGTACTGGCAGCCGATTAGCGAGAACGTCATCAACATCGAGGACAAGGTTGGATGCAATGGTACGGGACTTGTTCTGTCTAACCGACCGACCTTAAGTCGAAAATGATCGGTCGATCGACGTAGGGGCTGATCGAAACATTGTCAAGTCAACTTTATTATGAGAATCTACCTTGACGATTGCTATTTGCTCAATCCGTCACTATACTTCAATGATTCTCAATGGAAATGATCGACAAACATGATCGGTCATTAGGACTGTGAGCCGTCCGAAGAAGTGATGCGTTCAATGTATTACTGCTTGTTTTTCTGCCATTGGCGAACTTTGCTCGACGCTTTCTAACACGTGCGCGTATTCCTTTATTCAATTGTAAAAAGGGCACAAGATTAGATGCGGATACCGTCCATACAGATACTACAAGTGACCAAAAGTAGTGGTTACATGATCAAAGTACATGTATGTAAAATTAAGACGTCAAGATTTATCTTGCGGTTGAAAAATTCATCAAATTCAACTCACCTCTGCTCTCTAATTCGCTTCACTCCCTTTCCCGCCAATAAATGAAGCAGATCAGCGCTTAAATTGAACAAGAAATAAATCTCAAGCGGTGATATGCAAAGTCGAATGTGGGGGAATTCGTCGTTTTGTAGACCAGCCTTTCGGCTAAATTTGCATTATGGGCGAAAGGTCGGTTTTCCAAATGTTAAAGAGTATCATATTTACGTCATTAAAATGTGATTGGCATTTATGCCGACACACAGCGTGTAAATTAGCAGAATAGTGCGAGGCCGCGGCGGTGTAGGCAACAGCACCTTAAAACTGACGAGAAAAGGCGAAAAATGTTATCAATGTGAAGAACACTTTCGAACATTGGTAAGAATTAAAACAGACGCAACAGAACATAATGAGAAAGCAAATTTCAAAGTAAAAGAGAGGGGATTTTTGGTGCTCGGGACGCTACTTATTTAAAATGGAGAAAAACTTTTTAATACACTGAAGATAAGAAGGAATTTTTTGCCGCTGCTGCTGCTGACGTCAGAGGCCTCGAATGAATCTGTAATATTACTTCCAAAACTGTACGCAAAATTTTCGTAAGAAAACAGGACAAAAAATGTTATGTGATCATTTTGCACGATTCAATGTTCTCTTCCTTTTTGAGGGACTAACTTGCCTTCAGAGCGCTTAT
>NIUQ01004486.1:0-13655 GCA_002796945.1 Plectus sambesii
CATGCCTCCCACGTGATTGGCTCCAAAATTTGCATAATCGATAATGCGCCGCATGCCAGGAGGTCGATTGCAATAAATCGATTAAAATGCACAGCAAGAGGCGCGTTGTAATAACAATTGCAAGCCAACGTGCATACCGCATGTCTGCGAGGGCGCGCGAGGGTCTCCAATAATTGATTTTACTATGTAACGAATTATTTTGGCAAACCGTAACTACACTAAGCGTTAATTTATCAAATGCGAATTAAATTGTGCGCTTGCAACTAACAACAATATGAACTGACAAAGATCGAATAGAGCCCCTCTCAAGGCAGTTTGAGCCTGCGAAGTTCTATTTCATTACATACAAAGTCATACTTGTAGTTACGCACAGTTGTTTCATCTCCAAATGGCAAGCCCCTCGACGACAAACTAGCGGCCAACCGTTGCTTACAGTACATATTGCTTTCGCTTCGAGACATAATCACGCTCTCAGCGCTGTCGCTAAGAAAAGACTGATTGCAATCACCATCGTCAATTATTCAAGCGAAAATTAATGCGCAAGTGTGCGTATCGATCAGAGCTAACGTTCCGTGCGACTCCGCTCTTTCAACTCTCAAAATGAAAAAAACGCAAGGAGAAAACGTCAAAACCGCGATTTTCGACGCGAACTTCCCTTTGAATAAGGGACGTACGATAAAAACGGATGCTTCCATTCG
Organism: Plectus sambesii; assembly: GCA_002796945.1. Classification (NCBI taxonomy): domain Eukaryota; kingdom Metazoa; phylum Nematoda; class Chromadorea; order Plectida; family Plectidae; genus Plectus; species Plectus sambesii. The sequence continues at coordinate 699 of NIUQ01004486.1, forward strand.
ACTCAGTGACCCCGATAACCTCGCGAGCCGATCATTTTTAACGCCTGCGAACGTCTGCTTCGATGCGAACACGTGGGTGTGACTTTCGTACACTTCATGTTTCGCCCGATGAGAAGAAGGCTCGCGCAGAGCGCGAGAATAACCGTGTTTACGGCTCATTGTTAGCATTATTTGTCGTTCATCTCAATAATATTGCAACTGTCTATAAGATTTTTTGAAATTTTGCTAACTCAGATAATTTGCTAACGGTCTTCTGCTTTTGTATGAGATGAGTAGACAAATTGCTTGAAAATAACGAGATCCTACTGTTAAGAGTTAAGTTTCTGAGTTAATAGTGCTTGTGATTCGCGAATAACGTCGAATTTCGTTTCAGAGCGTTGATTACATATATGGTCAGTTGGCTAAGAAGTTCTCCTTCAATGAATGGGTGGTGATCCAGTTCGACTTACTTTCGCTGAATGATTTTAGACAGCATGCGCATGACCCTCAGAGGCGTAATAACAAATGGTTCCATGTATATAATCAATATTACACCGTAATTGCCTATGCCGCCGATGAATCGCGGAATTGCAGTTGGTTCGGCGATCGCGTCAAGGGCAAAACCTTGCAACAACTCTTCACTGACCCACGTTTGTAGCTTCATTCTTTATTTATTTCTTAGAAATATTTTTTTGGCCAAATGAGAGAACATAGCAGTGTATGAATAATCATGAGATATTGCTGCTTACAGTAGAGTAAGCTACTAGTGCAATATTATCATTATGAATATATAAAATGGTTTACAGGGTTACCACAAAGTTCTGTTTCAACCTTTAAAGTCAGCTACGGTATCACTGGTTTTAACTATTGTTTATAACTTGGCGTAATTCGAAAGCCCGAGTGATATTATATTAAGATACATACGTACTCCTTAAGTCATTTGAAATACTGGACACCGACCAGTCTAACAAGCTTAAACATTTAGCAGGTATCCAGTTTCTTAGGAATAGCCACAGTGCATTAAATTTTTTTAAATGTTAAAAATAGCGCAAGTAGCTATATGTTTTCCTCTCAAGAGTTCAAAGGTATCATCGAAAAATCCTTTTTCGTGGACTAGCCCAAATTAGTCCATATGTATCTACGTAAGAAAAACGACTGAACGAAGTGTGTCTTTTTTATTTAATTAAATCGTCTTCAGTCAATGAGGAAAACGGCTATTGAAATGAAAAAAAGTAACGAATCTGTCGAATATTTGGTCAGTCAGTAGATATGTTTAGCGTCTTCTCTTCGTACCACCCAAATATGAACAATTTAATCCCACTAGCCACGCAGCAAACTTCATTAAACAGTTGTATAAATTCAATGGTTCGTAGCTCGCAAAGTTGAAAATATTCGGTGGACAGATGAAAGACTGTTCAATAGTGATATGTCGATTTACTCTCGAAATGATTACTTTTTAGCAAGTAACGCTTCTGCTATTTCTCTTCTTCAAATTTTTTTGTGTAGATCATATTGTTCAATTCCATTTTTGGCTTGCATGAGAGTTTCTCAAATTTTGAACCCTAGTCGCCTTATCAGCACTCAAAGAATAAAAATCAATCCTTGTACTTATCAAAATGTGATCATGAAGCTGATAATATTGCATCAGCAATTTAATTTAAAAATTTGCTTTAGACCTTTAAAATAAGATAGTGCGCCTACCGGCACGGTAGACATTATTCTTAACTGACCGCAGAGAAAAATTTCTGATTTTTATTGCTTGAACAAACAGTCTCCATCCAGTTTGAACAGGACTCCTCGAAACTTGCCATGTGGGGAATCATGGAGACCTGTCTATGTTAAAGCTTACTGCAGTTTTGACTCTCAAAGAGCTGTCCTCTCTAAAAGCTGCTCTAAAAGCCTAGAAAATAGCGAAAGATACTGTAGGACAACACTGGAATCCTTTAAGAATTCTTTTCCTTTAAGTTTTAGCAGAGCGTTATTTTCATCAGAGAAAGCTAAATTGATGTTAAGCAGAGATGCAGCGCACATTTTTAATGTTATAAATTAAGTAATTTAAACAGTATTATAAAACATTTGGGACAGATTTTTTGGTTATCCTGTGCAACACGGAGAAACCATATGAAAGCAAGTGACTCGACGTCTAGAATTTTTCTGCTATCTAACCGAATAACTAAGCCTCGGGCATCTTCCTTCTACTTTAAACTGTAGCCCAACTGAACCGCATTCCAGGACCTATGTGAAGCTATGATTTGCTAATAGGTTCTCTTGCTAAAAAAATTAACCCTCTCGCTCCATTACCAGTCAGGAGTAAACAGATGATATGATGCAAAGTTAAGCGCTCTCAATAGTTTCAAAATGCTGCCAGTTTTCAGGCAAATATTCAGATTTCGTTTCGGAGGATCGTGACATGCGACTATCGAGTCTCGCGTTGAAAGAGGAACTAATTGGGTTGGAGCTTCCACAACCATATTCCATCAGTATCATCAAATTTAGAGCGAATCTGAAACTTGCTCACGGCATTAGCCAACCACAATATTATTTTTTCGAGGATGTGAGGTTATTAAACGGCAAAGGCACTGCGAAGCACGTATTAATTGGATGGTGCTAGTAATTCAAGTTGATATATTTTTTGTTACTACATTGCTTTTAGTAATAATACAGGGTGCTCAAGGTATTTGTAACACATTTAAAATCGATGGTTCTCAGCGCAGGGTGACCCGATTGTCCTAAACAAGGACTCATTTGAAAGCTATGACCAGAGAGATTTGCATGACGGACATTTGGTAGTTTTTCAGGAGTCCCCCTTAGAGGGGCCCCCTATTTTTTAAATTTGGTTGTTCTCGTTGCAGACTGAAGCGATCTTGGGCTCATTCAAACGCTCAAATCTTCGGGTTTTTAATGGAAAAAGTGTCGAGCTTCGTTGATCCAAACATTTTTTTAACATTTTCTAAGCCTTTTTATGTGATTTCTAACATCTTTCGCGTTTCCGATTTACCACTTTATCACAAGATCAAACCGATCGTACCACTCTGCGATGTGAACCGTCAAATATTAAAAATAAAGAGGATCCCTTGAAGGGTCCTAAAGACTTTCCGTAAGTGTGCCATTAAAATTCCGAAAGTAGAGCTTTCGATCGAGCCCAAGATCGCGTCAGTCTGCATCGAGAACAACCAAATTTAAAAAATAGGGGGCCCCTCTAAGGGGGACTCCTGAAAAACTACCAAATGTCCGTCATGCAAATCTCTCTGGTCATAACTTTCAAATGAGTCCTTGTTCAGGACAATCGGGTCACCCTGCGCTGAGAACCATCGATTTTAATTGTGTTACAAATACTTTTGACACCATATATTGCTCCATCAATGATAATTGTTCAATAACAATCACTGAGCCCTATTTCACTGTACCTCAGCTGGAGGGATCTATGTTAAGCAGATTCACTTTCATATTTCAACCTTATGTGACCTTATATTAAAGGAATGAGAACCAGACTACTGAGCTCAGATCTCAGCGGCTGAACTTTTCTGAAACAGAATCCTGTTTATCAGTACCCACGCTTCATTAGATTATACATCATTACTAATTGTAACATGATTTAAAGTTAAGGTAATCACTTTCAGTATTTCACTTAAAGTATCAGTATTAACTGCCAGATAATGGTCACAATTTGATCAGTAAATCAATATATTCATGAGCAGCACTATAGCATCCATAGTTTGCATTAGATTCCAAACAAGAGTCGCAACAAGAGATACAGTGAAACCCGGATATAAGAGACACGGATATAAGAGACACCCGGTTATAAGAGACATTTTGCGATTTCCCGTGCACCTCTACTTTGCTACAGCACAGGAGTCGACCCCGGATATAAGAGACACGGATATAAGAGAACCCCGGATATAAGAGACATTTTTTTGGCGGATTTTGTGGCCAAGACCCGGATATAAGAGAAAGCACCCCATAAAATAACGAAAACCTGCTAGCTCAAGCGGTAAAACGAGTGCTTTAGTAAGCAAAAGGTCGCAGGTTCGATTCCTATGATGTTCGAGTTCACTTTAGGAGATTCACAGGGGATGTGGGAATCGAACTCTCGACCTTTTGCTACCATGCACCGGTTTTACATAGTACTTGAGATCGCATGCTTCAAATTAAATATTCGAGTGTGCTCTTATACTTGTGTTTCGACCGAAAAAGGCGGAGAAAAACAAAGTGGTGACAACTAACATGTGGGTCAGTAAACTCGTCCATAGCTTAAATTTAGTTGACTCTCCCTGTGTGCAATTTCACCGTAAACACGTTCAATCTAAGATTAATAATTACTTTTCGTGATTTAAAATGCTCGAATCGTTCTAAAATTGTTCTTTTATTCGATGAACAATAGGTTCTAACCATTAGTACAGTATTTGATATGTTTCTAACAGAAAATATAGCACAAAATGGCCGACCCCGCATATAAGAGAACCCCGGATATAAGAGACTTTTTTCAATTTCCCAAGCTGTCTCTTATATCCGGGTTTCACTGTAGTAGGTATCCTTGACGTCCCGATGCCCACCTCTGTGTGCTGAATGGGTGGTCTGAACGATGCTTCGCAGCATTAAATGATTAAGTTTATTGACCGCTGCCACAAACAGAGCGCTTTGTTGAGGCAACTTGACAACTCGCGACACGATAATTCGTCGCAATTATGTGTTATTATTTTATACTTTCTATTTCTGACTTGCCTTTCGCTCGTTCTACTTCCTTTGTGCGCAGGAAGTGGAGATGGGACGAAAAATTCGATTACGGAATTTTCATCTATCAACCTGCTACATATTTAACGCGGAATAGCCATCCCTGAGAGGAAATACAAGAACTACTGGAATAGCGGAGCTGTATCATTTCACTTTTCCATATAATCCAGCGACTTAGACCTAGCATTCTTCATGGCCTTAATGAACACACGATGAAGTTGCAGTTTTCAGTCAGGTACGATATAATTGTTGTGGTACTACAAATCATAAAGAATACAGATATTGTTACACGCCATAAAATACCTTACGAAGTCATACTTTCAATAATCACTTGATGCGCTCCTAAAAAATTATGTGCTTTGAAGATCTGCGTGATTATGTTGACGCAACCAGCGCCAAACCACGTGCTCTGATGGCGTAACAAAACACATGATTGGCACAGCCTTTGCGCTGTGTTATTCGACCGCACCGAGAGCTAGCAATTAACAAAACGCACATTATGTATTGCTAGCGACGAGCGTCACACATATCAAGGATCAGCTTGCTTCGGGTTGTTCTGGTCAATTTACACGTTGCATGTTGAACATAACTGGCTAAATATTTTGCGAATTTTTAAAACATCGGAAACGACATGGCGGCTCGACCATCGCAGACTAACGATATTTCTCTGATGCTTAGGCAATCAATGTAAACCTAAACCTAAGCCGGTTATCAAAAAGCGAACAATCTGCGACGGTTGGAGGACACGGTGATATTACGCATGTTTCTGCAATCATCTTGCCAACATCAGCCTCAGCGCTTGTTTTCCCAGTAGCCTTTGCAACATGTTGGCCAGCAAGTGGAAGGACAGCAAGTTTGGACGCATGCCTAAATGATGTTTGTCTACAAAGAGCGACGAAGATGATCGAAAATTTACCTCAATGCTGTAGAAGACGTTCCTGCTGCGTCTGCCAACGTTGGTGGAAACGCGAAACTGACACGTACCAGTAGAATTCACGTAAGTGTAGAAGGCAACGGGCATCCCGCGCAACCATGATATATCGGCAGGATGGGTGCATTCGTTAGGCTGACCGATCAGCTGTGCCGCCAGTAACGCCGGTAGAACCAGCAGATAAAGAGCGCTCTCCGCCTTCATCTTGGCAACGTTAGCCGGATAATTGGCATGGTCGCACTCGAGTCGGTTGGTTTTATGCGCTATCCTGATCACTGTCTGACGCACTCCCACGTGTGTTTGCCCGGTCGCCTACGCTACTTTACTTTGACACGCGCGCACTGATGTAGCAAAATATCCGATTAGCCCTCATTTCATTGTCATTCGGCGCGTGTGAGTGAAATGTTCCGCCGCTGCCGTTGACTGGCTGCAAATTAGCTCTCTCAGCCAATCGCTCAAATGGGCTGGGGATCAGAGTATGCTTCCGTCAGCATGTGAAATGAAGTTTCTTCGTTTCGAAACGTGTTCGACATTCATTCTCAGACTGCTGTTAATCAATCAAACGTTCCTGTCTTTTAGCTCGAGACTGTTTCAAGCATACAATTTTCTGCTGGAACTCACAAAATTCTCAATTATGGTGAACAATATGAAGCCTGTTGTGATCGATTTTGATTATTTTTGTTTATTTTTTGCAGAAGGCAGGCGAAAGGTTTGCAAAATATCTTCGAAATATAGACAGGGTACCATCTACAACGAAACCCGAATAAGTGCAACCTGGATAAGTGTACAATCCAGATAAGTGCACATGTTTTGCAAGTCCTGTGTGCTACTTTTGTATGCAATTGTACCCGGATCAGTGCACAAGGGTGTGACTCTACCTAAATGTCACTCAAAAATATGCGCATACGATGTATAGTGCATCAAAACAATGCCTGTTTTAATCAAAACGTCTTTTAACCTTGTTTATCTTGAAGCTGTGTATATTGGCAAGAAGCGTTTTCTATACCGTTTCCGCTTAAACAAGAACACTTTCCACGTCAATAAGGACATTCTTCTAGTCAGATTTATATGAAAAATGTCTTTTTTGATGTGGAAAATGTTCTCTTTGCTTTGGAAAGTGTCTTTATTGAGTGAAAATGCTATATATATAACTAATCAAATGTGCTTATTTCAAGGATTTGAGCAAAAATCAGGTCAAGAACTATGCACTTGGGCCTAACCCGGATAAGCGCACAACTCGGATAAGTGCACAAAATATTCTTGTCGGGTCGATGTGCGCTTATCTGGCTTTCGCTGTACGCTCCCTTTCACCTCAATTTGCCATTGTTGCACATCATTTCGTCACCTTTGCATATCATTTCGTCCCCCTTGTATGCGTGAAAACATCTTCTGTAAGTGGCTGACCTCAGAGACTGCGACGCCAAACATTGCCAAGCACTTTTCCTTGCGCTTCGTCATTCAGTCATTTGGTGAGATTCAACTTCTGTTTGTCNGTAAGTGGCTGACCTCAGAGACTGCGACGCCAAACATTGCCAAGCACTTTTCCTTGCGCTTAGTCATTCACTCATTTGCTGAGAGTCAACTTCTGTTTGTCCGTAAACATATGAACTATGACGCCACCGCGTTAGTTCGCCTCGATGCGTCCTTCCTAGAAATACTTCTTGATGATGGTGCAGACGGTCGTCAGCTCATCACCCATGACGTTTCCAATCATTTGCGCGCTCTGTGCAGATTGATACGCTTCGANTTCCTAGAAATACTTCTTGATGATGGTGCAGACGGTCGTCAGCTCATCACCCATGACGTTTCCAATCATTTGCGCGCTCTGTGCAGATTGATACGCTTCGAAAATTCTTTGACGAGTGACATCAGAACTCGAGCCATACTTCTTCTACATTTGTGGAAGGGGGAGATTCATGCATATCGGCGTTTTCCGAGAATAAGCCAGTAGGCTTGTATTAGGAATTGGTACTTTTCGCATCTCTACTTTGTGCTCAAATAGAAGCATCGGGGCTTCTATATGGAAAATTCAATAACATAACACTTTTTGCAGTACAAACCATACTTGCATTTTTCGTCGTTTTTTCACCTTTTTGATTAATCTTACTCGCAAACAATGAACGACCTAAATGATTTTTGCAAATCCTGCTGAAGATTGCGGTGATAACTTGTAAAGTAAAATTATAGTAATTTCATTTCACGCATACATGGTGATCTTTTTTCGGCTCCAAATATATGCCCCGGAGCTTCCATCTAAAAAGTCAAACCGAATAAAAGCACAGTGGGGCTTCTATTTGGGGGTGCTTCTAATCGGAAAAGCCCTGTACAACAGAAAATGAACTGACTGGACATTAAAAGCTAGTAAGGACAAATTTATAGGAAAATTCGGTGTGACGAAATGACATGCAAGAAGGACGAAATTGAGGTGAAAGGAAGTGTTAGAGCATGCACCTCCCTATAGAAGCTACGTCTACGTCTCGCCAGCGTGAGTGGTCTATATCATTCCAAAGAGCAAAGAATATTCTGTACTTGTAGTCAGGTATTCAGAAATTGAGTAATGCCAAAGGCGGAAGTCATTAATGAATTAATTTTAATTCAATACAGAGCATTAATCAATCATTTCATTAATGCTTTTCGCGTTCATTATAGCAGCTCAGGCTATGAAAGCCTTGCCACAGATACAGAATATCATTCTTTTTCGTGTGATATATGGAACATACACGCACAATGTCTAAGAGTACCCTCTAGGGGGGGGGGGGAGTGCACGATATTACTTGACCCACTGCACACTCGTTTGTTCCGCTATACAACCTTTGACCTGCCACCGTATATGGGGTTCAAATGGGTTTCAGAGACACTTTTGTCTTGGCTATGCACAAATACACGTCATGAAAGCAGGTCAAAGCACAATTCGCAATTGAAGCACTACTTCTTCTGGAAGTAATTGCTTCGCGTAAATGCAAGTAATTTACAGAATGTCACTCTCTCTCCTGCATGGCACGACCGGGTGTTCATTTCGCCTCGCTCATTGACCAGGCTTAATATATTCTTAGCTACGCGCACAATTTTGGTCAATCTTTCATTTACAGTTGAATTAAATTCTTTGCAAACTTCAAGAAAATGAGTCGCGCACTCATGTGCAAGAGAGATTTGCAGGCTCCACTGATTCAACAATTGCACTCAGTGTAAACAGTTATTTTTAACAAACCGACAATTTCATATTATTACAATATACTGCCTACATTATACGGCCGTTAATCGCTCTTTATCGATAACTGACGCTAGGTGATGACAATCTGTGTCTATTAAAAACCTCTCCTTTTTTAAACAGCAGCTTCATTCACGACCACCACAACGATACCTTTTAAGCTCTGATCGCTCAGCGTGTAAAAGTCAGTCTGTCACAGCTTCTCTCAATAGTCCTTTATTTCAACACAGACACAGACTGGTGCTGAACATTAAATCTCTTGCAAACGACAGTGTGTGTTCGCATATGAAAATAAACCACTTTTCACAACATAAATCACAATAAAGATTTGTACGCCGTTTCGCAAGACCCGAGTGGTAGCACACAAAATGCACATAGTAGTTAGCCATATACTTTGGCAGCTCCATACATAATTTCCTTTTCTTTGCTACGAACCTGCTCGAGGAAGGACTGATACTCTACATCATTTCTGAGTGGCTCTTGACGCGAAGACCACTTTTGGCTGGCAATCGCCTGTTTCTCGTATAAATCATAGAGAGCTGAGATAAGATTGGTGTACCCGTGGACTAATGGATTACGCTCAAGGCAATTTAGGTAGGCTTTCTCGATGTCGCTTGTTTTCGCACTGCGGTGCAAATCGAGAGCAGGTGCTTTGATTGGCTCGGTTGGCGCAGAGTGGGACCCGTTCTGCAGCAGCTGAAGCGGCGTCGGAAGTGTCATCGAGCTGCGATTTTTGTCCACGCCTTTTTCTTTGGATGACACTACAGTGTTGGCAGCGAGGCTAGACAGAACTTCGGCCATGTTTTGACTTTCGACTGCAAATTATTTCATGTGTTAGAGAGACTGAGTCTTAAAGTGAACTATATGAACCTTTAGGAGAGGTTCGTAGGACGGGCGTCGACGAATAGATAACTGTGCTGGAGCAGATGGTAGGAATTAACTGATCGATAGGGCAGCGAACCTTCCAGCCTTGCTGTCGCTTCATCTTCCTCATGGCGATTCTCTGACTTTTCGTAATGGTGCACTAAAAAAGAGAGGTAATAATGTGCAAAAGAGCGCAGAAAGTGAACTCGCACAATGCAGCAGCTGCAAGCGGCGTAGGGGCAAAGACCGCGATGGCTGCCGGAGATGGGCGCTCCATGGCTGATGCATTTGCGACAGAAGAAGCCAGTAGGACTCGGCTGCTCTGCGAAACGCATCTTCTCACTTCAACAGAGAGAGCAAATGTGAGGAACCGGAACAGGGAATGATGAGGGACGCAGAGCGACATTTATATACGAGGATCATTCGGGGACGACAAAGGCGCGATGAGCGTTTCTATAACAACGACCACCGTGGGAGTGCCAGCGGTAACATCGGGTGCCTGGAACGGAGGTCGGTGCCAGTTACGCAATAAATTAGCGACCGCCGGCGCGTATGGTTGTCGAGCAAAATACGCTCGTCACACGCGGTCACAATGCGGCTTCACTCGCGCAAATCTCATTCATCATTGAAACACTAATTCGGTGCCAGTCAGACAGACGGCTCTATCCGCTTGTTATTTACACGCCCACTTCTAATTGTCGCTGCAGATACTACAGCCAGACAGCAAAAATTAAAAGTCGACGGAACTTCAGTCGAACGGTACGGTGCGAAAGAAGATAATAAATAAGGTAGACGCTCTTTGCACTCAACGCTCTAAATGCGAAAACATCCACAAAACGACAGACATGGTAAGCACAATATGACACGTTCGTAACTTATGATTGTTCAATGTACAATTTACAAGTGGGAAATCTGCGAAATAGGTTGCTCTTCTTTCTTCTCAGCGATCCCTTCACATAGTGCGTAGATGATAGCGTCGTGAATAGACGGATAGAATCTAGCCTTTGGCACTACCTCGTAGAATCCGCTCGATTCAAACAAATCTCGCACTGGCGCTGCAACATTCGAGTGTCATTGGTGCTTTCATTGGAGTTTTCTCTCGTACCTTTGCAAGATGCGAAATAGACTTTAACTCCCTTGGACTTCATTTCTTGAGAGACCTCCTTCAACGCGCCAACGCCCATACAGTCTATGCAGGTAAATCCGGATCCATCTATCACTAGTGCTTTCACGGGTCGACTTCCGTTCTGAAGCATTCTCATTCAGTGCTGTCTAGCGAGTAATTAATATACCTTAACAGGCTGCTCCCTAGGTTCGACCAATTTGTGCGCTCGCCTCTTGAAGATTTCAATGTTAGTGAAGAGCAGCGGCGAGTCGAAGCGCATTACGCGCACTCCTTCGACTAAGTCGGCCGCATTGTATCGAGTGACGTCACGGTAGAGATCGGAGTGCGGCAGCCGGCCGAGTTCCACCGTCTTAGGCCTGAAAAAGTAATGCCTCTGTGATAGCGAATGTTATCAAAGTAATGCTCTCTAATAGAATATAGATGAATGAATGGAACAGGTATGGGGACGGTTTAGAGCTTTTGGGCTACAAATGTTTGGGGGTTAATAAGAATTTTCACTGTCAAATTCTTTCTTAAAAGAGATTGTTTTTTACGTACTTACGTTCACTAGTAACTTACTCGGTGTTCACTGAGATTTAATGAACAAGATTTAGAGAGTACGAAACCCCTTTGAGAGGTGTATATGCCCTACTCAAACCCGTTAACGCCGCAGCCTCAAGCGTACCATTGTAAGCGGAAAATCACAGTAAACAGAGCGAAAACGACGGAGATGATCAGTCCTTCGGTTACGTCCCAGCCAGCCGTGGCGACAAAACTGACTAACCAGATAGCCTTAAAGCAAAGAAATTGCCGCAATATAAGGTGAATTAATGTTAATCCGTACAAAATCTATTTTGGACACCGGCCAAAGTGTCTTGAGGTCCAGCAGCTGCATAAACATTCCTTTCAATGCAATTATGATGATGCAGGAAAGTACACACTAAAAGAAAAAAGGACGTCAATATGAAGTGTAATTAGAGTTATCAGATGTCAACCATTGGTAACGGTTCCAAGAGTGGGCCGAGCCATAAGATTACGACGAGCAGTAGAGAACCCGAGAATAAGCATGAAATCTGAAAAAGGCTGATGTTAGGATCGAAAAGGGCCGTGAGGGAGCTGACTTGAGTTTTCACGCCGATTTGTGAATTGAGCACAGAGCGCGTGAGACCGCCGCTCGCTGGATGACAGCTCAGCGTCGACACGATGCATTGAATAGCACCCAGTGCTCGAAGCTCCTGAAATTTTCGCTATACCAAAAGCAATAGCTTCCTTTCCTACCTGCATCGAATCGATGACATAGCCGTGCTTCTTCGCAAACAATTTGCCCACAGACACCGTCACGACGAACGTTACTACGGCCACGCTCACAGCGTCTCCCAACAATTGAGGGATCAAATCCAAACGAGGTAGTTTTGGCTCTGGAAAACTGAAAAGTCCTCCGTCAGATTTCATTGGCCAGAATGCGTAGCAATAAAGAAATTACCCCGTAGGAATATGCGAAACGACACTGATTTTGTACTCTCCTTCAAAATTGAAGAAATGAGAAGCGGCTGTGGCAACGATGACCTGAAAACAATTGATACAGAGTACGAGTCGAAAGTAGGCTATTCTTACAGCAATCAATTCAAACGGTATAGGAACAGGACTGTGCTTGCGAACTTTCGGGTTGATGATCTCCTTTCCGACGAGCAGGAAAATGAACGCCACGATTGAAACAACAAGTGTTGGCATATTAGTATGTGGCACTCCTTCGACGATATCTCGTAACGTCTATAAAAGCCGCTGAATTTTGAAAAGCACGGAAGCTTACTCACGTAATAAAGATCGAAGAGGCCGTTATATTTTTTGACCGGCACACCGATAACTTTGTTCAGCTGCGACGCGAACACGTGACACGCTGCTCCGGTGGTGAAGCCGCCGATAAGTTGGTCGGAGAGGTAGGCGGTAAGAAAACTCAGCCGAAACACCGCCATCAACAGCTGAACATGCTCTATTAATGTGAGGCCATGGTGACACCAAGTTGCCAACCTGAACAATCCCCACCATCAGTGTTAGTGAGGTGACTACAGCGATCGCAGTTAGCTGCTCTTCTGTACCCGATGTGGAATTGACTGTGACGTTTCCTCCGATTTCTGGAAC
>NIUQ01004487.1:0-13576 GCA_002796945.1 Plectus sambesii
TTTGCTGAAATTTTGCAGGAATGTAGCAGGTTAGTTGCACTTTTGTTGTCCCGAGTTTAAAGTTACTTGTTTCACGCATTCTCTGTCATCAAGTGTTCAAACGTAACCGTTTCAGATCTACTGATTCAGCGTTGAATACAAAGAAATGATACAATTTATTTTTTGAATAACTTGACCCAGAATAATTCAACTGAGCTGAAACTAAGCACAGACAATTTACAGACATAGGGGGTTCGTTTGAACAAAGAATTTTTGAATTCGGTCAGAGTACTGCTAAAATATGGCCATGCAAACATGAATACCCTTTTGGAAGGAGGCGTGAAGGTACGGTTATGCGCGCAGCAGGCAGTTCGCATGAAAATGAGACCTTATCTTTGCTTGACCATATTTGGCAATGCTCTGACCGAATTCAATAATTCCTTTTTCAAACAAAACCCCTATGTCTTTTAATTGTCTGTGCTCAGTTTCAGCTCAGTCGAATTATTCTGGGTCAAGTTATTCAAAAAATAAATTGTATCATTTCTTTGTATTCAACGCTGAATCAGTAGATCTGAAACGGTTACGTGTGAACGCTCGGTGACAGAGAACGAGTGTACCAAGTAACTTTAAACTCGGGACAACAAAAGTGCAACTAACCTGCTACATTCCTGCAAAATTTCAGCAAAATTGGTTGCGTGGTTCAGAAATAGTAGCAATTTGAAATCCACTTATTAAAAGCGCAATTACTTATTGGACAACCTAATATTTGTACCAGTCGGAGAGGAAAAATTGCGAAAATTAGTACCTGCGAATAAGTCCAAAATGGCAAATTTGCGAAAATTAATACCTGCGAATATTAATACTCCTACAGTATTTCGCAATCGTAGTGAATGGTGCCTTCAAATTTCCCGTTTATCCATGTTTATAGCCTACTTCATTTGCTTTAAACGGTAAAGCGACTGACTGTTGGTTTAAGAGTGTTTAAGACAGATTTCGACTAATAAATCAGCAGCAATAGCTATGTTGCATACGGTACATTACTTAAAAGGAGGGGCTAGCGGCGTTGCCCATTAAAATTCGCGCGAGTTGAAGTCATCAAAACCGACCTCAAATTCGTCATCGTCGCTAAAGTCGGAGATGGAGCGTGGGCCGATGGGCGTCCAATCGTCGATTCGTACCTCCTCGAAGGAGGCGCCACTACCCGGCCGTTGTTCCGGCGGCGAAGGACGAAACGTCCGCCGCGGACTGCTGCTCGTTGATGGCCCATCCGATATTACTGCAAAATATTGCGTCATTATTCATACGATTAGATTGTAGGACAAGAAATTCTGTTTTGCTCAACATTTTTCCTAATATTTGAGAGGATGGCAGTATGAATAGTTGGAATGGATCGCGAGAGAATGCGACGATTTAGTGCACTCGAATGTTTATTGAGAATTCTGGCCACTTCTGGCTGAAGAAATGCTCCTTATATCATTTTCAGATGCTAAGCGAAAAATTTATAACTGCTTAAACAATACGACTCACAGCCAGTTTTTCATAGGTGGTTGAAAACAATATCAAGTACATTCCTTTCAGTTAGAGGGCTCTATTTTGCTTAAAAGGTCATGCCGAAGTTACAGAACGAACTGGACGTTAAATGTGATATGAATGTAACTGAGCACAGGGAAATGTTCAGAAATGAGAGGGGTTGGGAAAGAAGGGAAGAAAAATCTCCCGCCTCTATTTAATATTAAGTTGTTCGAAGTCTTTTGAATATATCTTCATTTCTAAATGAAGCTATGAAAGTTTTCATAATACTGAAGGCTTCTTCTTTAAAAAATTCGACAACTGATGGTTTCAGCCTGTTCCGTCACATACGATATAAAAGGATTAAACTGGATACCACGATTTTGTATGCTGCATAAAGCTAGAACAAAATTATGAGCAAGAAAATCGTAGAATTCGATGGATTTAGTCCGAATACATTCCCCCTTCTCTATCATAAAAAGATAGAAAAAGATAGTTTCGAAGAAAATCACTCTTCATTTGACCAATTCCGCGAATATTTTGACTAATCTCTCTCCCACCGCTTCCGCAATAGCTAGACGTAGCGTAGAAAATTGTTAATATTAACAACTTATGAACTCTGCTGTTCTCTCTTGCTATGACAGAGATGGGATATTCCAACTATAGCCGTAACGATTCTCCGCTATCAATAAATAACTCACTGCCGAGCTTGGCGAGAATCTCCGAGTCGGAGTTGAAGGCGTGCCCTGACATGACGAATCGGGAGCCGACGAGAAATGAACAGTGAACGCGACAAAATGGAAGATATTAGAGTCGTGGACGGCGCTTCTGCGAGACTAGAAAAGATCGCCTTTGCCGAAACGACTTTACATTCTTCAGTATTTCCAGAGCTTCATTACTGCTAATCAACAGCGCTCTGCCATCCTCAGGGCTGCGATATATCGCTTTTTCTCGAAAAATTCGTCACTTTTGCCCTTTACTAGGAATTCATCGTGAAAAATGTGATATGAAGGGTATTGCTTCGTGTTGTTCGAAATGCCATTACGGTACTGTCATGCGCATCAATGCGATCTTTGATACGAACTATTCGACGAAACCTGTGGCCATGACAAAAAGTCCCTTATGTAAATACTCTTCACAAATGTCTCTTTTGACATTAAAGGTAGTATTTCAAAGTAAATGTGCAAAATTCACTATCAGAAGCATTTTTACGCCTCTTGAAGGGTACAGTTGCACCAATAAAGTATCTGCTCGCCTCTCACAAAAACTTACCCTACGATGATTGAACATTGCTGAGCGGCCTAACCTATTTGTAACGTAAAAGTCGGCGTCGAGTGTTCTTTTTTCAGTTGACTGATCTTACTTAGTGCTGTATCCGTCAGAATTTCCCTAAACTCTCATCTTGTACTTACTGCGTAGGATGCAAGTGTATTGGTAACGCAGTCCTTCGAAATACATACTGAATTTCTCCAAGCAGTATGCCTTAAGTTTGTGTTACGATTCGGCAGTTTTCGCATCTCTGCTTTGCTCCGTATAGAAGCTCACGGATTAGTGCTTAAAAGATATAATTATTCGTTATGTAATGCTATTTTGCGGCCCCAACTTTAAAACTAAGGAAGACCAGTTTTTAGCAGTAATTTTGCCAATAAACCATGAGCTTCTAGCTGGAGTCTACCTGAATACAAGCTCAAATATTCAAGTATTTGGTGGTTTCTTATCGGATAAACCCGGAGTTGTTAATTCTTTTTCATAATGAAACAATGGATGCCTATTCTTTTGTACTTGTTTCTGCCATCATTAACCAGCTTCAATATCGTTGATGGCTTCGGATGGGGCGGCGGCACTTTCAACCTCTTCGGCCTTCCTTCGCTTCTGTCAACCAATATTTTCTCAACAAAAAATCTCGAAGTCAGTAAAGATTGGTAGGATTACTCCAAAACTTATTCGATAAACTAAAAGCTGGACAAGGAAAGAAAATTTAGTACAATGAGACAACTTTTCTTTAAAGATTCAGTCGAAGATCGATCAAAGGTTCGATTAGAAACAATAACGATTATAACATAAATTCGCTCAATCCTTGATCTTAGTAGAGCAAAGCTAAACTAAAAATCCACATGGTGACGGGTTGGTTAAAGTGCAAATGTTTGTCAGAATCGGTGAGGTAGAATTTGCAGATTTCTTAGACAGCATTGTTTTGGTTGTTATTACAGACGCAGTATGTCTACCGCTACATTCCTGTCTCTCAGACGTCTGGATTCTCGTCGAGCTCCCAAGACTATTCGAAAACTGTTGAAAACGTTTACCCTCGCTATCACCGTCAAGGATATCAACAGCTGCAGAAGTATCCAGTTCCTAATCGAAGCTACCAGTATTATCCTGAGCATCATAAAACTCAGGGCACTCGTGGAGTCAGTTTTCGAAGGCTTCAGCGTCGTCGAAGGATAAAAAAGATCAAATCGCATTCACCTGATCCCATTGGGAAATTTTTACGCAGAATTGAAAGTGACTGAACGATAGTGCATGTGCAAAGTATTGACATGATTCCCAGTGTAACAGTTGTTTAAAATCTCACTGTCGTAGCTTAATGGCATTTGCATCTCTATACGTTTCTTCGCATACATATCCATCTTCTGTACACTCGGATTAAAACCTAAATATATTTGCAGAACAGACTTTTGCATTGTCTGATAAGAGTTAGTATTGTTCGAAAGAAGTCAAAGTTATGGTTGCGGATTAAAGAGCAACCTATCTTCGGCAAAAACATAGCATATGTCAAATAATTGTAATCAAAGTTTCGAGTAGCTCACTACTTTTCGTTTATTTACAAAGAGTATCTCAAAAATAATATAGTTAAAGCAAAGAAACTCGTGAAAGGTTCTTATACACAAACTGATCTTATATTTTTCAAAGTATCCGCGCAGGCGATAACTGACACATCATAAGACGGAACACCACCCATTAACATCAGAGTCCTGAACGTCAAAGATGGTATCGTCAGTGCCGTCAGGTGTCGATCGACATCGCACCTCTGTTTTTAACAAAGACAATGATTGGTGTTAGACACGTTTTTCGTGCCCATGGATAACAACGTCTCAAATGAAACATTTCGTATACCTGTGAATGCTGTCCCCCAGACTGTCCATAAGTTTTAGACCACAAAGGGCAAAGCGCGCTTTGCCCTACTTTTCTAGCACCTCCCATAAAAATTCAGTAGCTAACTGTCCTGCTATTTATCTTCGTCTTTAATTTTTGGGGCTGACTGAACGCAATCGCACCAATTAAGTTAGATTTCATTCCGATCGACTGATGATCGAATTGCGAAAATGAAAACTCTGGTCCTGATCATATTGATAATTGGGAGGAATGCTACTCAAATTTTTAAAAGTATGTAATAGCATCATAACTCATGAAACTGCAATGTTTCAAAAGCATCAAAAAGGGCGCATAAAGGTCTATTGGGGAAATAATGTAGTGAACTACCGCTAAAGAAGCTTTTGAGATACATTCAGGGGTACCTGGTTGGACTCGAGCAAACAATACGCTAAATGAAAAACAAAATGTGAGTAAGGATTATGATAAACAGAGCCGATAGAAAAAAGTTTGGCGTGAGTAGCGGAAACAGTTTTCACGAATCGCTTCGCAGTTTGCTTCCCATATCCTATAACTATTATTATTTTCTGCCGAGTGTATAACAATTATACTATGTCATGATCACTGACAAAACTAATAATTTCTCCCCGTCTTAAAACTATTGCAAAAAGCTCTCTTTGTCTTCACAATCGCTCTAACGTGTAAAGTGATCAAATAACGCCGATTAGATAGAGAAAATTTTCGATTCACGCATCAGTACATTTACGTCAAGTCCTTGAGAATCAAGAATTTCCTTTCTGTTTCTCTCAGAAAAATACCCGTATGGAATATAATTTCCGTGTATATTACCATGCAGTGTGTATGTCAGCACGCGAGGCGCCTCAGCACTCATGTTGTAAACTAACGCTTCCATAACATGTACAAGTATCGAGAAAGTTTTTCCCAAAACTTTTCTGTACTACAATGGCGGGCGTGCACAGTTTAAATTGCCGTGGGGGTTGACTGAATACCGTGCGCGGCACAAAGTTCTAAACGAATTGTTAATCAGTTGCTCATCAGGGCATTGTCTCAAGTGTCGTGGAGAGAGTTTGCGAAAGAGAAGACGAACTCAGCGGAGCGGTAATGCGTGAAGGTGCGCGATTCGCTCGCGTGGACTCTTCTCTTTCTCAAGCCAAATCGCGCCAATCCGCTTTAGGCCGTACAGGATTGCGTCGACGATAACAACGACTCGGATATGACAATGCACGGTATATCTAGGTGCGTATATAAAGACACGCAACATCCTTAATCTCCAGTCTCGCGATATCCTTCCCCATCTTCTGCTTTTGTACAAGAAAGTCAATCTAATTTTAAGAAGAACTGAAATCATGCAGGGATTAACTATCGTCGCTGGCATTCTTCTAGCCATTGGCTCGGCTCAAGGTTTTGCATTTGGAGGATCCTCATGCGGTTGCGCGCAGCCAGCGCAGCCAGCGCAGTCGTGCCCTCCGCCGCCGCCGCCGTGCCAAGCACCGCCGTCTTGCGGTGGTGCGCAAGCGGCGCCAGCGGCACCCGCCTGCCCACCGCCACCCCCATGCCCGACCGCAGTTTGCCCTCCACAGCCCATCTACGAGCAATGTCCAGTTTGCGCGCCCATCCCCATCTACGAAATCGCCCCCTGCCCTCCCTGCCCTGCTCCACCACAAACTATCTGCATCGCTCAGCAGGTAACTGCTCTTTTCGTTTGCGTTATTTCACTTCATATGAACAGATCGAACAGTAAAACAAATTTTTGCCAAGGAATATGCATATTATTTGAAATAATTTGACAGCCATCAAAGTTTTTCTTAAAATCTCTTTTAAAAGAGGACAAAAATGCTCTGAATACATTCAGAAGAGAAATTTTCACTCATAGATCCTGAGTTCATAAAACTGCTGAGTGCTGAAAAATGAGAAAACGAGTCTCAACTCCGCATAGTAGTCGTCGCCGCATTATCATCAATATTGATATTCAGGGGGAAGGGGTGGGAATTCAATTTCTGTATTCTTAACACGCTACAGTATTATGTAACAGGCCCCTGCTTGCTGTTGCACTTTCCAAAGGTTTTTCAAGAGGTTGGCTGTTGCCTCCTCCATTAGATCCACGATCCACCCATACGTGTAGTTATGATGAATTATGGATGTTAAAGTGCTTTCTTTTAGATCCCAGCGCCACAGCCACAGCCTCAAGCGACTCAGAGCTGCTGTGCGCGAAGCCCGTGCAATAATCCTTGCTCTCGTCAACGACGCATCTTGGGCGCCGTCATCCACGACGTCGCCGGCACTGAACAGGATCCCACTTGCAACAGCAAGAAGCTCAAGAATATTCTCGAGAAGGTAAGTATCAACGAGGCCTATTTGCGCTCGATCATGCGGCCCCAGAATCCCGGATTCGGTCTGACATTTATACGCATTTCGGCTTCGCAAAGAAAACATCGCCCAAGTTTGCGTGAAAATAGTGTAAAGTGGCTATTTCATTTTATTTTCAAAAAGGCTGCCCGTACACCCAAGTCCCTAAGAACCGCTGCACTGAGAGCCGTTGGGAGGCATTTGTCTAATGTACATAACTGCATTCTGCATGCTTAGTTGCTGCTAAATTTGAAAAAGCGCCAATATAATTAACAGTAGCTGTGAGCTACAGTTGAAAGAATGTACCCCTTTTTGATGACGTCTTAGCAGTTGCCAGACAATATCTAGTATTTACTACGAAATATTATTTTTTTGTTGCGTGTTAGTCCACGCACGTCCCTGATTTGCAGGATAGCTTCCACTTGTAGAGCCTGAGTCTGTCTTGCGCAGATGAGCAGGAGAGCTTTCCCTACCATCGCTTGGAGGATTGATATTATTACAAGCATTGGGACTCATTCATAATAATTTCAGTCCATCTCGATCGACACCGACGCTTCCAAACACGCGATCCACAACGCCACTTTGACGCTCAAGGGCAAATACGACGTCATTTGCGCCTACGGCGATTTCTCTTACATCGTCAACAGCAATTCCTTCTGCCAACTCACCAAAGATGACATTACTTGCTACGTGTTCAAGCAGGCTTAAATATTCTATATGTATATTCGTCTATTGTTCATGATGTCCATGAAAGAATTAATCGCACAATTGTTTTGGCGTATTTCGGCGATTCGATGGTGTTCGCCACCGCAACTGTGTTTGCGACAAGATAAAACTGTAATATCGAACAAAATCACCAGCCAAAGTACATTTTTTTATCACATTTCCCTTGTCCGCGGCGTGCTGATAAATTTATCATTTCCCTCTGTTTTTAAGGAGATTGTCGTTAAAATTTATCGAAGCGCTTTGATTTAATATTTACTTAAAATTGTTCATAGCGAAAAGAAGCAGAAATGACGTGTAAATGATACATTTTGGCGTTGCTTTCTCGCACTTTATGTCTCCTGCATTTAGATTCATTTCAAAGACAAAATGACTTTGGAAATGATATCATCGCTTTGTTCATTATCTTGTTCAGTGTTCTGACTTTGATGTTTGATACCAAAGGAATAATTTCATTGCATACGAAATGAATAATTCACGACCACATCCTCGTCTTCTCAAACAAAGCATCACGCAATTATAACTGGTCATGGGCAAATCAGTTCGGTGTGGGGCTAGCATTTCCGTAATAGCACACGATAGGAAATAGTATGGAGCAATTAAGGTCACTTTGCTCTATTTTTCAGATATTTACTGCATTTGTCAGGAAATGCGCGAATACTAACATGTGATATTACTATTTTTAATAGTGATGGTTGTTTTGCGGTAGCCGCCAGTAGTAGCGTTAAACTGCCATTTTCGGAAATCTCCTCGGAATGACGAGAGTGATGTTTTTGTACAACTCCTGGCATCCTGGTTAATACATTACCGGCTGTGAGGCGGACTTTAACTGCGTCGCCCTGAGGAGATGACTGCGACAATAAGATAATATCAAGATTCAGTCTCAGTTGTATTGTTGCACATAATTTTATTACAATCTCAAAATCTTTAAACCTCATACCAATTCACAAGGATCAAATGTCCAATGAACACAAACAATAGGGAGTCACATTAATTCGATATACTGCGCTAATGCAGCGGTCACGTATCGAAAACTGGACTGCTTTATAATAAGTCAAAACGCGTAGTGGCAGTAATGGAGACAGTAAGCATACAGATAAGTTGAACATATCAAATGTTCAATACATTAGACGGAGAATTCAGTTTCGTCGAAAAGCGTAACAGGTAATGTCGTTCTTGGTCTCCTGGCAGAACTGGTTGCTGCTGATGACGTAGGCGAATTCTCCCTTGGCGCAGACGACGTCAAACTGGGCGAACAGCTTATCGTTGGCTTCCTTCTGGATGGCACGCTTGGACTCAGACGTAGTTTCGAGAATGTTCTAAAAGTTAAATTATTAATGCTATTTTCGCTTTTTCAATATACTTTTCGTTCATTTAGAGTTCCTTTCAATTAAAAAAAGGTGCAGTTCTGATGCCACGTCTTCGATTGCTTTTTATGCAGAAACTTGATTTTTACTTGATTTTCTCTTCAATGTCAGAATGTGGAGTGAAATTAAGTTGATTACTTTCGGAAAGCTCAGTCAAACTTTTTCAATAAGCTCCACGGAATTTTCACCCCAAGGAACTACTTGAGCAGAAATCAAAGCAGATATATTATTGTATTACAGTATTTAATGATTAGTTTTCTGGGATTGGTCGCTAGGGGGGAGGGGGAGGGGAAGGGGTGCGTACCTTCTCACTGCCACGCCTGTCTCAAGGCAGATGTAAAAAGAATTTTTCTAATCGAAAAGGGCACATGACTTACGTTGAGAATAATGCTGCGCAGCTTCTCGTTGTTGCAAGTGGGGTCAATGTCAACGACCAGAGTGGCGGCGCCGTGCATTCGCAGTCGTCGACGGACGAAGCAGCCGTCATTGCACTGATTGCAGCAGTCATTGCCCAAATGAGGCTGTTGAGGTTGGGGGCGAGCTCGTGGAGCCCCACCACACGGCTTAGGATGTGAAGGTTGTGGCCGCGGCGGAGGGCACTCCGGCTCGGACTCTGGCTCCGGGGCCGGGCACACTGGACAGTCAACTGGCGGCGGCGGTGGTGGACAAGTTGGACACGGCTCCGGTTCAACTGGAGGCGGACACTCGTGACAGACTTCGCACTTCTTCGGCGCCTTGCAGACTTGACACGGCGGAGGTCGCTTGGGCGCGGGACAAGCGGGGCATTGAGGCGGCCCCGGCGCGGGACACTCTGGGCATGGTTCGGGGATGTTGTCGGACTCGCATGGAGGACAGCCTTGTTGCTCCCCGCATGACGGCGCTTTCTGCGCCTCGCACGGAGGAGGACGGTGACGGCAGCCGCAGCCACCGAATCCGCCAACTTGGCTGACGACGAGCAGCAAGACGCTGACAACAAGGGCGAACGAGCGCATGATACTACTGCTTAAAAAGAAGAATCTAAAGGGATACTAGAGGTACCACTGATGAGCGACACACGATGGCACGGTTGCAGCAGCGAGCGGCACTGGAACTTCTATTCTCGTCGTTGCTATTTGTACCCAAGAACTCTTCCTTCATCTGACCGCCCACCACCAATTCCGGTTTCTTATTCGGCAATGTTTACAGCTCAATTGGAATGGATCAGGAAGCATTCACAACTAATGAGCCAACCCGTTACACCGCACGCACCGACAATTCGGAGAATCTGCGACTCTCTCAAATTCATTGGTCCGTTAGTTTCGAGAAAACGCTCTACGACTTTCGCGTGCACTAATGAGGCAAGCGCTATGTTTTTGCATGTATAAAACGGGTCTCTCGCCGCACCAGTATGAACCCTCGAGCAAAAAAAGCGGCTCTTACTCGACAAGTTTCAGCGAACTAAGCAAAATTAGACACTCGCGTGCGATTCAATTTCCGCGAAAACTGGTTATTTAATACATTTGCAACTGATTTTCGAAGAGAGTTTGTTTCCAAAATTTTCGCTGTCTGCCTGTGAGTGTTATGCGGTTTACACTAAGGAGAAGATAGCGGAACCTGTTTCGCTGACTCGATTGCGCAACCAGTGAAACTGTTTCGTGTAAGACGTCGCTTGAATAATCGCAACCGGAGCTTTACATGCCTCAGGGCCCACTTCTCCGACTCGCAGAACTACCCAAGCATGAAGCGGAACTGTTTATTGCGGGAACGAGCGAATGTTACGTTCCACTTTGCTACTGTCACAGAAAACACAGCCGCGTTAAGTTAAAAACTGGAATTGAACTGTTGCGCAAAGGAACGAGTAGCTTTGCCCGAGTATAAATATGGTAGTTCTCGCCGCGCTACTGGTACAACTTCTCATTTAATCTTTCGTGACTTCAAATCGTCTCCTCCTATTACTTTGTCAACTTCTTTCATAAGTAGGCTATGAAGTCAATTATCGTCGTCGGCCTCTTGCTGGCCGTATCTTATGTGAGCGGCTTTGGAGGCTGCGGCTGCGGACAAAGTTACGAACCACCACCGTGCGAACCAGAGCCGGCGCCTTCATGCGAGAGCGAGCCAGAAGTCTGCACGCCTTGTCCGACACTGGCTCCGAGAGTGTGCGCTGTGTGTCCCGAACCAGTCGAATATAAATGTAGAGATTGTCCAACAACAGTAAGCAAGGCTCCTCCGTGCCCCATTTGTGAGCCGCAACCAGTGTGCGAAGTCTGCCCAGTCTGCCCTGCTCCAGTTGAACAACCGCCGTGTCCGACCTGCGCTGCCCATCCGCCTCCAGCTAAATGTCCAGTCTGCCCTAAGCCTCAGAAAAAGTCAAAGACTCAATGCCCATCACACGAGTCTTCGTACGAACCCTCACACCCACCACCACCATCTCCATGCGCCCGTCATCGTCCTCCCCCTCCTCAACTCGGCAACGACTGCTGCAACAAGTGCGGCAGCAGCTGCGTCCTTCGGCGCCGACTTCGAGCGCACGCTGCTTCCACACTGGTCCTAAATGTCGATCCCACCTGCAACAGCGAGAAACTGAGAAAAATCATCCTGAATGTAAGTGGATATTGCCTTGTCAACTTGCTTCTTTATCAAACCCCTCTTTCACAAATCTGACAAGCGGAAAATATAAGATAATAAAGGAAAATTTGAAAATAATTGTTTAATATTTGGGTTCCTTTTCTCTTATATCATGTTCTTTTGTGTGTTTTAGCATAGTACGAAGCATGCGAGATAACAAATTATCTTTTATACCTCAACTTTTTAACATTTCGCTTTCACTGTACATGAATTAGATTGAAAACGATTTTAGAACATTGTCGACAACATCACCGAAACTAAGCGTGCCGTCCAAAAAGAGGCTCACGAGAAGCTTTCTGGACAGTTTGACGTCATCTGTGCCAAGGGCGACTTCTCCTACGTCATCAGCAGCAATAAATTCTGCCAAGAGACCAAGAATGACATCACGTGTTATGTCTTCCGACAGGCCTAAGAGGTTCTCTTCAGATCAGTTGATCGATGTCTGTTTAATGCTGATATTACATATCTGTAATTTAATGTCATTTTCATTGCCATTGTCTTGCATGTAAACGATTCTTGTGTCTTAATTCTGTGTTGTAGCAAAGAAAGCGCTGCTTTTTATGGTGCAAGTTTTATGTAATTATTATCTGTTTCCTGTGTTGAAAGTAAATAAAATTACTTGAGTGGTCTGTTTTGATTGCAGTGATCATTCGGAATATTCTTAATCTTAGTCACATCGCGCTATAGCTGCTAATATTCATTGAACACATGAACAAGCGCGGTGCTCAAATCCGTGCCACTAAGCTGTCCGAACGCACCGTAATCAACATACGGCAAAGTAATGCGGCACAATACCCAACTGAGGTCATAGCATGGAAACGACATTCTTAATTTCAAAATCATTGAATATTTATTGCTAATGTGCGCATGTTACAAAATTCGTTTAAGTTAAAAGAACGTTATGGATTCAGATTAAAAATGAACATATTTCGATATTTACAGAATACTGTCAGCAATACCCTCCTCTTATATGATTTGGCGTGAACAGAATCTGCTTGAAGATAAGACAGTTAAACAAAAGATCATTACTGGTTACCAATTTCTGTTTGCAATCCCCGATCGAAGGATAATATATGTGTTATGCGAATGTTATGCCAAGATTGTGTTGCAAGATGTTGTTGCTAATATGCAAAACAATGTTTCGATAACTTGGTCTGTATGTTTCGACAACTCCCTCTCCCTATCAGCCGGTATATTGAACTGCAAGGTACTGAACTGAGTCACATGAATGAACTTATGAACACAATCAGTGCGCTCACGCTTCCTCAGCTGATAATGAGCGTTGTTTTCAAAAATCATTGCACAACATCATGTCCACCGGCGCAGATAGTCACGAGTCAACAGAGTTCGCGCCCTTGATAAGTCT
Source organism: Plectus sambesii (assembly GCA_002796945.1). Classification (NCBI taxonomy): domain Eukaryota; kingdom Metazoa; phylum Nematoda; class Chromadorea; order Plectida; family Plectidae; genus Plectus; species Plectus sambesii. The sequence continues at coordinate 13,006 of NIUQ01004487.1, forward strand.
ACCAGCGCAAAAGCCGACTTCAGTGAGTCGCTCTTAGTTGTTTGGACGAGCGCCGAGTTGAGTGCCGTTTGTGGTCATTGGTGCCTCTAGAAATCGTTCATTGGCTGTTTCGCCGACAACCCGTTGGAATCAGTCGAGAGGGTGGACTGTAGACCGCGTTAGTGGACAGAAGTAAAGAGCGAGTCATTTTCTTCCTATCGATATCTTGTTCTTTTGACTCATGTGTGTTGCGCATATCTTTCATTGGCGAGCAAGGGAAAAAAGAAAACCCACTTCAGTTTGTGCGGCATCGATGACCCACAGATTCTCAGCCAAGTGAGGCGTCTGCTGTAGCATAGGTCACTATACACGTGTGCTGTGGGAAAGGCAGATGGTTACGCGCGCGCGTTTTCTCTATTCATATTATTGCTATGGACATTTATAATTAACAACTATGCACTGTAATCAATTTTGATGCTCTTAATGGAATGGGGTACTTTTGTACCGATATGATGTAGTATTGAGTCCGTTTTCACTGATAGAACGATGCTGGCGAGTGCTGATTTAGGATTTGCTTTGATATTTAAATTCT
>NIUQ01004488.1:0-13597 GCA_002796945.1 Plectus sambesii
TGGAACGGCGCGTACACGTGTGGACTCGACACGCAATGTCGTCGAACGTGGGTATTACCATGGGTTACTGGCGGGCTCGACGACGAGGCGCGCGACCCCTTCAACGGCCGCCGAACACCACGGCACGTACGACGACCGTGCTCGTGACGACTGTTCCAATGACGGGTATTCGCAATTCCGTTCGAGACCGAGCGCCTTTCGACTCCACTCGTGCGTTCCCAACTGCTACTCACGTGCAGCTCGCGTCGTTTCAAAAAACTCACGTTGTCTTGAGCTTTACCTATTGACTTTGGGCGGGAACGGGACACGATATACCTTTTGGGCGCCCTAGGGAATAGTCGATAACCTACATTTTGTGTTATGCTCATATTCGGAAATTGATGAATATGGGGCCGGATGGTGATTGTTATGTTGATGGCCGGTAAATTCACCGGAATGGTTGACGGGATGCGGAAATTAAACAGATGATCGTATCATCGCACCGAGACAGACGACAATCGCTCTCGTGTTGAGTCCTGGCGCTGTATCAAGAATGGCGACCGACCAACATCGTCATCGATGGCGGCGTCGATCAAAGCGCGGCAAACAGACGATTCAACTGTCACGCAGCAAGGCTGCCCCCAGCCGCGCTGCAAGATGATCAAGGTCTCCAGCTGCGGCTCGTCAAGCAAGCAGTGCACTGATGGGTGCAGTCCAGTCTCGCTTAGCACGCACGAGTCGTACTACGAAAGAAAAAGATTGATACAACGACGGTGTGGCGCCGTCTCTTCTATGCATGTTTTGCAATCTTATCTTGACGACTATCGGCTGCATGGACGAAAAAGTCGGCCAATTAAACATCACAGTACATTGACATTTTATCGGCGGGAGAAAATAAATCTGACAGATCAACAACTATCCAACAACATCATCATCGTTTTTGGTGTTCAACATATTGATTCACTTTTATGCAATGCGCCCATCCTTAATACATTCATCGGATCACTATACATATCCTTCAGTTCGAGGCAAATTCAGCCTAATTCGGCTATTAACCACTGAACGGCTTATCGACTATCCTTCTCTGACGCTCGCACGATAGAGTGACATTATCTTTCTAATCCTATATTCCTGTCGTGTATGCTGATTTTGATGCAGCGAAGATAACTCACGTATACTTCACTGTTTTTCCAGTTTGCTATCTCTTACAAAAGTCATGCGGAAAAGTTCACCCAAAAATTCAATATTCAGTTTATTACTTTTTCAGCACCATGTAAATGATGCATTATTTTTCAACAGGCGCGAGTGGAGGACACCCGAAATTTCAGCATTTTGTTTCTCTGTAAAGATCATTTCATTGATGTCCCTAGGAACGATAATGCTTGCATGTTCGCGAACTGAAGGAGCAGATATGCTGATACTCCGCTGAGGCGAAGATGATCAGAGTGCCATTTGCTTTCGGATCAACCTGCCATCAAATCCTGACTTCCTCCAATTTCAGGTTCTTGGCTGGGATTGAAATGGAACCGGTAATAGGTTGGTTCGCAAAGAACTGGCCTTGAGTTCAATGGTGACGCTCGAAAATGCCATTCTTCATGTCGAACGTTTACAGAATGACAGATATCTGCGCAGGTTAAAAAAACTGCACTGAGTTCAAGACACCGCAGCACACTTTTTGCCTAGTGACTACCACAATCAGTCTAAAATTTTAATCTAATCTTATAAATACCACAAAAATATCGTTTGCCTTACGGTGAAATGTGTTTCAGCACGGTGGCACTCGGTCTCGTTTCTGTTCACTTTTTCGTGTGCGCGCGGAGTTGAGTACTGGACGCAAAAGTCGGATCTAGAAGAATCATATCTCCTAAAATCCCCGATGCGGTCATTTCTACCCGACGCTCACCTCCGAGTTCGCAACAACCGCTACTTTTACGTGGTCCATGTACGGTACCTGCAATCGACTTAGTCGAACTTATCGCACCCTGAAACGATTGGCCTGAAAAACGATAAAAATGATGCGCACCAACTTGCGCGCGTACCGTAATATTTGTAGTGTGCCAAATTTGCGCTTGTTTTGTTTGCTCTTGAACGTTATGTGTCACTGAAGGAAGTTGGCCTTCTTTTTTCTCATCATGTTGAGACACTGTACAAGTAAAGTGTAAACTAAGTGGTGCAATGAATTCGGCGGAAGAGCCGCAGACGCCTTCGACAGTTCAAAATTGCGCGCACTCGCAAGTCGGCCTCTGCTCGCGTTGTAAACTGAAAGAGGCGTACAATCTATCGGACATCGAGGCGACATTGTCGACATCGACAGCGACAACGGCAGAAAACCGACAGAAGCAGCGAGAAGAGGAAGAAGGTGGAAAGCCTGCGGTGGATTTGGGGGAGGAAGCAATGGAGATGGAAGAAGGCAGGTCGAATTTGAGCAACGGACAGAACGACCGGGAACAGTTAGGAATAGCCCGAATCGAGTCCATCCCAGAGCAGCACGCGATGCCGCCGCCGCCGGTGCCGACAGGACAGACGCAGAGCTGGCTGCTGCGTCTATTTGAGTCGAAGATGTTCAACGCGACTATCGCGATGCAGTACTTGTACAATTCCAAAGAACCCGGTGTGCTAACATATCTTGGTGAGTTTCTGTTAACGATCTTCAATTGAAACGCTGGCACGACAAAGCGCTCTATTTGCAGGGAATCGTCTGTTTTTCTTTGACAACAATGAAGTCGATTTCTACCTTCCACAACTAGTCAATCTGTACATAAATATTCGCGAAGTGGCCGAAGTGCTTCACCCGTACATTGTTAAGCGGTAAATAAGTTTCTCTAAATTGCGATTGTTGAGACTAACTGTCTGCGATTCCTCACTGTAATATGCATTCGCATTTCGGTCAGCTTTTTATTTTATGTGACGTTAACGAATCAAATGGAACTTTGGTCATTCGAGCTCTGAAGGTATTTATCGCGGATTGTTATAGCTGTATATGACGAGAGAGCTGAGCAGTAAGTAAATTGCTCTATAAGATGTTGCGATTCGCAGCCAGCGTGTGACGCCGAGCTAAATACAATTCTGTGCACCCTCCACAAGCTACGGGGAGAGAATGAGCCGTCTTAAAACTGTATTATTGATATGGAAGACGCGATAATTGCTCGCTTACGGAAGAACGTTGCAGATGCCGAGAGAGCGTTGAATTCTCTCTGCAGTGCTCATGGTTGTTGGAGGCGTACGGGGTGGAAATTTACCGCATGGCGAAGAAGAAGCCACAGGGTTGCAAATTGCGCAACATGATCTTATCCGAAGAACTGAGGCCGCCGTCATCGATCATTGGCCCTCTACCCTTCCTCCCTGGAGGCGAGCAGAGACTGAAAACGCATCAGCGGTCTCGATCAGATGCCGGTAAAGTTTTTGCGCCCATTATATGTCGGGAAGGATTTTCGCAAAGTGCGCCGACGGGATTGGTGAAGATCGCGTCACTGCCGCAAATCTCTTTACAGTCGTCATTTTTCGATCAGTAATAAGAAATTGAGTCAGTCACCGTAATCGGTAAATATGAACTCCGTTATTCGATTCTTGAAAACCGTTTTCACCAAGAATGATAGTCGCTTTTTGTTTTTACGTTCGTAAATAGATAGAAAGAAGCGCTATCGACTTATGAAGCAGCGTGCCCTATTCAATCCGAGATTTCTTGTTACTGATCGGGAAATATTGACTGAACTTTTAAACGGGGATGAATAATGGGAGCTGAACCTGATCTAGTTAACATCTTTATATCCCTAATCATAGCAGCTCTGTTATTTGAATCCTTAGGCTTAGTTTGAACACCAAAACTCATCGCTAGTTTACGGTGATTGGGCCTTATGTGTTACTTTATTTCATTTAACTTCACTGCACTAGGCATGTTCTTAAGAAATCGTTCTGCATGAATAATGACTGCATTACTAACACAGTCTTTTGTCGTTCATCGTTCGGGGACGATTTACGAAACCTACGCGGTAGAAATCAACACTATTCTCTCGGTACAATTTCGCGCATGGTTAGTAAATCGTCTTCACAACTGTGCGACAAGACTTGAAAATCAATGTGATGGGAATAGAGCTCTGACGTGGGGCCTATTCCATAAACCTGTAGCAACTGTTACAGTAGCGATTGATGGAGCTGCAATGATTGATCAGTTGAAGAGGAATTGTCACTGCTACGCCACAACTGATCAATCACCACACCTCCCTCAAATGAAACTGCAACAGTTCAAATGACAAATTTCATGAAATAGGTGCATGAAGATGCATTGCTTTTACTTTGACCAAACTAACAGCATGCCTAATTGTGAAAGTGCTTGTCTAGCATTACCTTTGTTCTGTGCGACAACAACGGGATTAGATCGCCCAGCGGCCAGTCGACAGCCACCGGCGTTGGCGCAAATGCGCGCCTTGTTTCAATACAGTAAGCGCATGCGTGCTTGCCTTCGTTCTTTCGTACCAGAACGATACACCTCACTTTCCCGATTGTGTTATAACACGCCACACGCGCATGCATTGATTTTTTATAGTAGGCTATGAATGTGCATGGGGCGTGTTATTACGTAGTCCGGAAAGTGAGGCGTATCATCTACGCACTCGTTCCTCATTCACTCGCACACTGCTCCGACGTGTCGTCCCCGTCCCAAATATGTCCTCTTGCACAAACTTTATTAGCCCCACCAAATCTGGGATACTTCTCTGACCGTCGATGACTGCATGCTTTGATTGCTTTGAATTGAAAATCCTTATCGTACAAGTGTGATGAAAATTTTCCTTCGACAGTAAGGGAGTGTGCGTGTGCTGTGGTCTTGCAACGAAAATATTAGAGCGAAAATTCAACTAATCGTTATGCAAATTTGTCCTTCCCGCGTTGTTTCTTCAAATATAGCATAATCACGCAACATTATGAAATACCCGCGCAATCTAACAGTGCTCTATATAATGCTTATCGATATTTTTCCCTCACGGAAGTAAATTGCGTATGACGATTGCCATACAAAAACTATACAGTAAGATTCGTTTATACTGGTAGCTTTGGTCGGTCCCACAAGCGCCGATATAAACGAATTTCACTGTATGTATTTGAGTGTGCGATTGGAGTTTCGTTTAGCAAAATAAGCGGTGTATAGGGGAAACTTTTCGATCAGTAACGAGCGTCGAGACCAAATACCGTAGAACGCCAAATTTAGCCTATCTTTAACACGCAATACGTCAAGAAAAGTCTCAGGAAAGACTGTTTTGCCGTTACTGAGTGAAAAATGTTCCCTATACAGGATAGGATAATTGTGTCGCTTGCAGATGTACCTTACAAGGAAGGTGGAATGAAGCGTAGTGTCAGTTCGGCGAGCTCGCGAAGTTTCCTCGTTCCCGGCGATCTGTCTTCCGGTAGGGCGTTCGACAACGGCTGCGAGTGCTTTCTTGAAGCCGAGCCGATTGTCTATGACGATGTAGCTGGACAGAAACTCCACTGCCGATGTTCGGTTCGTCGCTACTTTGTTGTTCTTTTCACGAATTGTGCGAGTTCTAAGTAATCTTGCCCTCTTTCATCTTCTGATGTAAATGTCAGGCTCATTACGTATTTATAAGGGATTTCTGGTTGCACCTCCCTATGGAGAATGCGCCGCTAATTGTTTATAGCTGCACATGACAACCTGGCTGCAAATCTGTAATTTATATTTTATTAACTTACCGCTATGCGAGCTCGTCATGCGCAGCTAATAACAAGCTACAGTACATTCCGCAGTGTCAAAGAAGATTGTAGTTCGCCTTTTAACGTACAGCCGTCCTCACCGAAACGAAACCAGCACGCAAATTCGTAAGATTTTGGCGAATAATTAAAACTGTTCACGCTCCACACAAAACAAACAATATTGGGTAAATCGCAAAACACAATGGGCTAGAAATGATAGGAGTTTACCGTTGATATACCTGCTCACTTCAGTCCATCTCCAGAAAGAATAGCGTAATTATTGACAAATGACTCTCAGCACGACTACACGAGTACAACATGCTCGCGATTTCAGGCGCCGCGGTTGCAACCAGAGCAGGAATTTGTGAGGTCGCTGACGGCGATCGGCAATCGATTAAAGACGATCCAGGGTAAAGAAGGGAAGACGGCTCGGTTGATATCCGAGTTGGCGCTGCTCAATTTGAACTTGCCCGCCCGTGTCTGGGTGCCTTTCTTCTCCGACACGCTCAAACATGTCGTTCTTCGCATTCCCCACACGGCTGGATGTGTGCTTAATTCTAAGGACAAGGTAAGGAATTGTAGCCTCTGAATTTAGTAGAGCTGTGAGAGGGTCGTGACTACCATAATCCCCCTGAGTTTCCTTGACCTCAGCTCTTCAGTCTTGACCCCAACCCTGTTACAGCTCTAGACTACATGATTCTAGTCTTGCCAAATTTTGAAATCTTTCGAAAAATGCAATAAATTTGCTGTGATAATCGCGATGATCTGTCACTGAGCAGTGTGTTAAATGATATTGGAGCATTTTTTAGTATGTACCATTTCCATTTTTATTAAGAACATATTTTAATGTGTTCGACGAATTATCCACATTCAACTGTATTTCATAAATAAGTGTAAGCTGGTGCTTTCACTTAACTTAAGCATAAGCGCAGCTATAACATGAATAATTTTCAGGCTCCATACTGCGTGTTCGTGGAGGTACTGACTGTGGACGACATACACCAGGCGGCGGTGCCACAGAAGATGTCGGACGCGGCGCGTTCGGAGAACAACATGGCGGCGACCGCGGAAGACTTGCCCACCGTCCACTTCTCGCTCGTTCCGCCCAACGGCAGCGATCACGACGACGCTTGGACGCACGATGATGACGAAATCAGCTCGCAGGTGCAGACAAATTATTTCGAATATTTCACGCGGTTATTTGCGCAGCGCTCTACTCTGATTATGAATTATTCAGTTTTATACGAGTGTGCAAGACGCTTGTGGTCGGCCAAAGCCATTAGAGATGGGCAGACTTTTGAGATTTAATATATTAATAACAAACAGTTAAATTCGGTTATAGCGTTATTTGGGGACCGGCCAAAACAACCGGTATAAACGAATTGGACTGTAGTTTTCCGATTTTTTAATTCTTCCGTTCGTGAACATCCTCAGTGTTGCGAGTTAATTCGTAGCCTAACGAATCGCATAAAGTGCTAGCTGAATTAGCGAATGGACTACATACGTGGGTTAGCTTGGAGTTTGATCGATTGTTCGATTCGATCGTTGAATTATCGACCGGATGGAGAGAGGGACAATCTGACCGCTGAAAGTGAAATTATTTATTGCAGCTGTCAATCAAACTACCGCCGATGGACACGTTGTCGCAGATGTCGGTGGACAGCACGACGAGCAGCGACTCGCGCGACCCGGGCGTCACGATCGCCGCCGCCGACATCCGCCGTCGACTGAGCGCCTGGGTTCAGGCGCCGAAGAAGCAGCTGAAGCACTCGGTGGAGGACCCGTCCGCCTCCGCCCTCAGCGAGCCGTGGGAGGAAAAGGTCGCCCGTATCAGAGAGACTTCTCCCTACGGCCGCCTTCCTCGCTGGCGCCTCCTACCCGTCATCGTCAAGACGGGTGACGACCTTCGTCAAGAGCTGCTCGCCTACCAGCTGCTCACTGCTCTTTTGGTATCGTCATTTATAGCCGTTGCCTTTTCGTTTTGTAACTTTATTTTTCAATTTTGTAAATGTACCGCTCAAAATTGAATGGTAGTAACTATAATGCGTTCATTTTGCAGAATATTTGGGAAGAAGAGCACGTGCCCCTGTTTCTCCGTCCGTACAAGATAGTCGTCGTGTCGCACGATTCTGGCATGATTGAGCCAATTATCAACGCTTGCTCACTGCATCAGGTACGGTAATTCAAAAAGCGCGGTTTTTGTCAAAATTTCACGTGGGATAGAAAGCAGTTCAAACTGGAAAGAGAATGCCGAATTCATTATTTATCTTCAGATTTATTTATATTATTGTGGGAAAGCGTGTTTTATCTTTCTTCACGCTAAGCTTCGATTACTAGCTCGGCGGTTTTTCGACCAAGTATCACGTCACTCATCACCTTTTTGATGCTTTGTCTTATGCCTCGTTAAGGCCTTGGACTTTAGCTTAAATATTTTGCTAAAGTAAGTATTAGATAAGGCAGTGAGATTGCCATACTTGGAACGGTTCTGCATTCAATCATGAAGAGAGTGTTTAAATATCGCAAATTTCCTTATTTGTAATGGGATAAAAATACAGTTATTCTGCTTGATCTATTGACCAATTTTGACTAAATATGGGAGAATGGTGTCATATTGGTGCCGTTGCAGATAAAGAAGAACGCGGGCGAGGATGAAACCAGACCGGCGGGTAGTCTGCTCGAATATTTCCGACGAACATTCGGCTCACCCAACTCGGAACAGTTCCTCAGGGCGCAAGAGAATTTTGTACAGAGTTGTGCTGGCTACAGTTTGGCCTGTTACTTTCTTCAAGTCAAGGACAGGTATCATTTTTATTTAGACTGATCAAAGTATTCTGCGTTCTTGAATATGAAGGGCTTCAATCATGAAATGCTGCAACTTATTTGAACTATAAACAGTCAAAACAACACATTTAGCTCTTTGAAAGAGTTCTTCATGTAAGAGAACGCTTTCGATTGTACTTCACCTACAATTCATGAACACTATTATCTATGATCTGTTTAAAATTACTCGTAGCTCGTAAACACCATAACAAAACCCAATGCGTCAATATCGATAGTATGGTGTCATTCACTGCTACCTACTTTTTAGGCATAATGGAAACATTCTGCTCGATTCGGAGGGCCACTTGATTCACATCGACTTTGGCTTCATCTTGTCGATATCGCCCAAAAATCTCGGCTTCGAAACGTCGCCATTCAAACTGACGCAAGAGCTCGTTGATGTAAGTAGCGCTGAGGACAACGTTGTGAAGATGCACGTATCGATATTTTAGGTGATGGGCGGCATCGGCAGCGATATGTTTGAATATTTCAAAATTCTTATGCTGCGAGGCCTTATCGCCGCCAGAAAGCACCACGAGAGAATTATGAACATCGTCGAGATTATGATGTCAGGTATGTGCTGTCTGGTGCAAAGTGCATGTGTTTTACCGTCAGAATACTATTCCTGTTATACTGCTTCTTTGATTTTACCACTTATTAGACTGTTTCTAATCTTTACTTTAGCCAATTAGAATCCTTTAGTCTAAGTGACATCGCTGTCAGTCTGCGATATCTGATGCCTAAAAGTCCTTGAAGGCAAAAGATCTGCAGTGAAAATAGTTTACACCTATTCATGGGGACCGGTAAATTTTGATTGATACAAGGGATTCACTGATATAAACGTTTTTTGCCGTATAGAAAATATAGGGAGGTTGAAAATTCGAGACTGGCTCAAACCTGACCGTTATAAGCGATTTCTACCCTGTTCAGACTGTGACGCGGAAGGCACACTGCTTGGCTCCGTGCCAACAGCACAGTGTTTCATTGTGATTCTCTCGGTACGGTTGGTGAATGGATATATTTTTTCAGGCTCGCAACTACCCTGCTTCAGGGGAGGTGCGACTACTGTACGAGCGTTGCGGGACCGCTTCCATATGAATTGCACGGATGAACAGCTGCACAATCTGGTTGACTCGATGGTCGAGCAGAGCAAGGACTCCCTAACCACTAGGCTCTATGACAACTTCCAGTACTTCACCAATGGCATACTGTAGCAGAATGACATACTGAAGCCGTGTTATGTTTCCATCGACTTGCATTCATTTGAACAGCGTTCAGTTGCTACTTTTGCTCCTTCCGTTTCATTTCATTCCGGGTTGGTTACTGTGTTCGCTAATCAGTCGTTTTGTCGGCGGTTCGTTGCTGAAAGGACGTTGCCATTTCTAAGCGTTCCCCCCAGTTTATACTTTTGAAATAAGATGTGTTACTCGGCATGTTAAACATTATATCGCCCTATTCGGTCATATAATGTCTTCTTATATCATGGAGAATTTCCCAAATCTTTACTCTTTTTTGTTTATTAAAGTATAAATCAAAGAAGCAAACGTCATACTTAGCATACCGAATAACGCGCATTATTTTCAAAGTTTAAATAGGCCTTTCGGTACAGTGGAACCTGGATAAGTGTAGGAACCAGCAGTGGGCATTTATTTCTGTCTCGTGTACTTTTCGCGTTAAATTGTACCAAAAGAAAATAGGATCGTTTGCTTTTGATTGGATCCCGAGGTGCTACGCTTTGCGGATTTTTCGGGTCCGTAATTTAATTGTATTCGCAAAGTAGTAGCGTCTTTCGCCAATTAAGTTAACCGAATTCGTGTGATACAATGGTTGTTTATCATTGAGCCGCCGACAAATAACGTTTCATCTCCCCGTTCCCGTTCTGATATCTGCTTTAGGACAATCGGTCCCGCTGTTTCTGATTTTGTCATCTACCATGTGATAGTCTCCGAGCGTTTGTGTACAGAAATGAAAGGCCATTGCGCTCGGCTGAAGCTAACTCTATTGGTTAATAACAGGGTTCGGAATCGTCCTTTTTCAAAAGATTTGTCCTTTTTTTGGGACCCTTAATCTTTTTTATTTTAAATGTCCTTTTTTCAACGAACGTCCTTTTTTGTCCTTTTTTTTGATAAAAAGGCCAAAATTTCTAAAAAAAAGGTCATTTTGAAAAAAATAGACGATTATGACACAGAAAAAAAGGATATTTTTTTAAAATGACATTCAAAATTTAGGGTCCCAAAATGAAAAAATCTTTTTAAAAAGGACGAATTTTAAAAAAAAAGGACAATTTTCAAAATGTCCTTTTTTTCAAAATTTTTCATTCCGAACCCTGGTTAATAACAAGTTATGTCTTTGCTCTTCGCTTGCTGTATGCAGTGTCTTAAAATACAGTATATTTTATTAAGGGCTGCGCGTTAGCCTTTAATTCGATTCCGGCCAGTCGAGTTGCTCTGCGCAGTCAAAAGTCTAATTTTACGTTGGCGAAATCAGATGATATCGATTGCATGCGTGGCCTCTTCTCACCCACTATCATCGACGAGTAAATTATTCACATGAAGTCTCGAATACTCTCTTTCAGTGTCGGACAATGACGTATAAACGATTGGCAAGTCGCCAATATAGCAACCGATTTGTGTTCAGATATGTTTGCTGTGTGTGTAGGTGTGTTTTGAAACAGTTGGTGGATTTAATCACTGCAGCGGAAAGATGGCGACTTTGGCAACGTTGCTGAAAGAAGCGCTTTTCGATGAGAAGCGTATTGTCACATACATGTACTTGAGTCGACGCGGCAATGTATCATGCGTCGAAGCTATCAAGTAAGCCATGCGCTTTATTCTTTCATTTTTTCGCGCTTTCACGTCTTTAAAGGCAACATTATGAGAGTATACAATGTATATCACTGAGGAATGTGAAAGAAATTGTGAAAAAACCGATTGTAACTATGAACGACATGAATTGGAATTTATTACAATAAATTTAGGACGATCAAGGGTATGAATAAGAATTTATGACTAAATTTATGAAAATGAATTTAGGACGATGAAAGAACTGTACAACGAGCGAAAAGACGGCGATCAGCTCAATGCCGTCTACTCTCTTATTGGACAGCTGAAAGCCAACGGAAGCCGAGCGCGAAGAGTGATGCTCGTCAGAGAGGATAAACTGGAGACAACCAAGTCCACCTTCGAAAAAGTCATCTCTTGTGATATCTACAGCCTTCAAACGTCTGTCGTCAGGGTAAATTGTATTCTTATTCTCGCTAAAGCCGTTAGGCCGGAGAGCGTTTAGGGGAGCCACCGCCTCACGAGCCTAACTTCAGGCTACAGTACTTTTACAAATGTTATACACCAAAATTGAGGGAGTGGAAATTCGTCAAGATTCATATTAACACATTTGCGTTACACCGCGNAGCGTTTAGGGGAGCCACCGCCTCACGAGCCTAACTTCAGGCTACAGTACTTTTACAAATGTTATACACCAAAATTGAGGGAGTGGAAATTCGTCAAGAATCATAATAACACATTTGCGTTACACCGCGCAGTCACAGTGATCGACTAAGATTCATTGATCAGTTGAATAATTGTTCGCTCTGTTGCATTAGTGGATTGTTAGGACGTTGATCGCTGAATAAGCACATCCCGTTGAGTCCCACCAACATCGGGACCTAAATACCTGCGGAAAAACTGAGAAAACAATAATTTACATCATAACATACATAACATAGCAACGGTAAGGAAAGATGATGATAATGCGCTAATTGCAGAATCTGAACATTCTGTACGGCATCGACAAGGCGGATGAAGAGGAATATGCGGACCAGGACGCCGCCAACAGCATGGTGCGATGTACGCAATTGTCCGAGGAAGGACGTCGTGCTCGTAGTGTCACTCCTCTCTTGTGGTCCTCTTCCGATGAGGAATCCATCGTCGCTGCCGTCGTCAAAGTCGAAAAACAGGTTGGTGTTTTTATAATCTAAATTTGACGATCAGTAACAAGAAATCTTAGATTGAATCAGGGAACTGCTTGGACAATCGATAGCGCTTTTTTCTATCAATCTTACTCATCAATTTACGCGCGTAAAAACTAAGAAATAACTTTCATGCTTGGTGAAACATGGTGTTCAAGCACCGAAAAGCGAGCTCATCTTCGCCAGCTACGGTGCCTGGCGAGATTTCGCGTTACGGATCGAAACATTTTGACTACATGTATGCCTCGATCAATCAATCTGTATTTCCTCATTTCTCTATACTGTTATAAGAGCACTTAAATGAAATATATATGCGCATGAAAACATGTATCAGTGTACATTGCGTAGTATGTGTTTTTAACTCTATGCAATCATCATCAATTGCAGGCGAGCGAAACAAAAGCGAAGACCACAGTTCGACCGCCTGTAGCAAAGCAGTCTTCTCTGAGCGCCGCCTTTGCGAAGAACAAACCGCTGCCACCACTGGAAAAACCTACCGTCAGCAAAGACGAGGTTGGTTCTTCATTGAAGATTGACTGATATGCGCGCTGAAATTCGAATATACCGGTACTTGGGGGACCGGCCAAAATTACCGGTGTAAACGAACTTGATTGTATGGGAGGATACGCTCTGCGTTCGTCCAAAATTGTCGGTATAAGCGAAACCGGTATAAACCTGTTCTACTTTATACCAGTTTCGCTCTAATGAACACACCTTTCAAATTACAGAGGATATTTTTTATGAAACTAATTCAATAAAGCATGCAATTTGATTTTGAAAGTATCTTTATTCAAGTAAAAATGATATATTGTGTTGTTAAATAGCCACTTTAACTGTACAGTGGTGCACACCAAAAAGGGATATGCGCGAAATTTCTTGAGCATGTAGCGAAAAGATTAATAACTTGCTTGACCCGCATAAAGTAGTGAAAATGGTGATTGGTGTGGTTGTAAAAACTATTGATTTTTTTGTTAGACTTTAGAACAAGCGCCCAGGTCTCGCTTTGATGTGGAGTATATTACACAATCCATAAATGTTTCCGTTTCAGGAGCCACCCGCAGCAAAAGCAAAGCCAGTTCGAAGCGAAAAGCGACCGACTGCTTCGCCTGAGTACGATATTTAAATTTTTGC
>NIUQ01004489.1:0-13662 GCA_002796945.1 Plectus sambesii
ACTCGGATAAATTGACGAAATCTTGACGAAAATGCAATCTTAAAGCGCTATTTGCTCACAAATGTCATGGGAAACAAGAAAAGCATGCGGAAAATTCAGAAAAATTGCAAAAAACAGGAAAAAATCGATTTGCCACACCCCATCAATGGAGTCAACATTTGGGGTCCCGCCACGAAGTTACCCTGAGAGTATCTGGTGACTTCAGGATACCAATCGATGCGTCTTTGTCTGGAGATCATGTTTCAACAGCTTCCGGCCGCTGTGCGCACATTTCCCACTTCAGGGAACAAAAAAAGTGACTTTTCCGGAAAGTGGTTACGACACTTTTTTGCCTGTATCAGGTACACGTTGAGGTAGCAGTTCCCGCCCACCCCCGCGATATAAAGGCCCACCCAAGGGCTATCCTTCGTGGTAGGTCGTTTGAGGTCGCTCGCTGTCTTCTTTAAAATAACCCCCTGGTGACCTTTTTTTTGACCCACCCTGTACATGTAAAATGCAATTAAAACAATTTAATTTTAGGCATTCATAGTGATCCTTCTTCGGCTCCAAATATAAGCCCCGGGGCTTATATTTGGAAAGTCAAACCGAATAGAAGCCCAGTGGGGCTTCTATTTGGAGGGGCTTCTAATCGGAAAAACCCGGTACTTAAATTATATATACGGTTGTAGCGAAAAATTATAATAACATTTTCAGTAGCCTATGTAAAATAATAATCAGCTTCATGCCACTCAGATGTACTATTATTAATAAATTAAAAAACCACCGAACAAATAATCGAGCATCACATATTTATTGAGCAAAAAAATAATTAATATTGCAGTTTTCTTTATACTCCTAAGATAAATTATGCAGTTGGGCAAAACTTTTGCCAGTCGAAAAACGACCACTGCGATAACCGCCAATAAAAATATCAAAGGTTAAAGAAGTTTCACACTCAAACTGGGGAATGACACCGAACGTTTTAAACTCATATAAAAGATTTTCACTCAATACTAATCACGTAGTATAAAACAAGGGGTAAGGGTCAGTGAAATTGTCATTAGGCTATACTTTTGGCCACCATTATATATCAATACCACTGGATTTTCCGAACGTAACCTCGCATGCTACAAAGTCACTTTCATCGAATTTCTTGGAGTCCTGACACAGATCGCTCAGGCGTATTGTTTGAGGGGTTTCCTGTTTCTTCTCAGTGTCTTCTTCGAAACCTCTTAAATGTTCTTTAAGATTTTTCACTTCCTCTTTCAGGACTTCTATCTTCTTTTTATCTTCTTTGATCTGAACAATAAACATGATATGGAAATTGAAAAACCTAAACCCTGTAAACTTCCCCATACTGTACCTGATGAGATGTTTCCATGACGTGACGAATCGCCGTCGCTTTACCTATTTTTTTTACGTTTTCAAGAGCATTATGCTGCGATGATACGTTAATGGACCATTGACCGGGACCACGATTGAAACCGTTGTTATCGCCTGAGCTCATCTCTCTTTGCTAAATAATTAACTTTTTTTAATTTAAAAAAAAATTTTTTTTTTTTCTTAAGCCATTGTACCGCTTTTTCGCAGTGTCGGCTTTTTGATGGTGGGTTGGAAACCCGCCAGTAGGATAGCGACTGTAGAACATCCGGTCGGCCGTCGCATGCCTGTCACCGGGATGGTGGCTATGTGGAAACCACCGCAGCATAGCTGCTACCAATTCCCCGACCCATGGAGGGATGAGCACCTTGGTTGGGTGAGGGGTCGCTCTCGGCGGATTTGAACCCGCGTCCTCGAGACTGGTGAGTGATGAGTGATGGTTTTTTTAGACCACTACACCAATCGGCCCCTTGCTAAATAATTAACTCTAACTAATAAATTATAAAAATAAATTCATCAAAAGATTAATGCCGGTTAAATAGCTATCTCTCAAACGATAGCGCTGTACCATTAACCAGTGTCACAACTGTTCAATACAGGGCGGCCAAAAAGTCATGACTAAGTGTTTGAACGATTCTTACTCGGCACTGCAGGTTCAGTTTTGGAAGCTCTTTTTTAAAAGATAGCCCTACTTCTAACTTAGATTTTCTTTTTTAATCTTCAGATTTGGTTCATTTTCGTTACGTCATATAACTTTTAAAAATTACGAGATTTTCGCACAAAATACAAGGTACATTACAAGAGTATCTCTACTTTGATTATTAATAACTTTGTGAGAACACAATCAAAGTCATTGCGGTTTGTTGTATCTTGTAGAGCTCTACTTAACATAGATTTCCTTTTTTGTATCATATAAATCCGATCACAATAGTACATCTAACGAATATTTAACGGGAACTCACAATTTCGCTCTTTCGCGCGTTTCTCGCTTTTATAGCGTAAATAGACCAAATGCGCGAAAAACACGAAAATGTGATATTTTGTATTTCTGTAGATTGTTCATTAAACGGGCAATTGTGTATCGAATTTTCATGATTAAAAAACAAAATCTAAGTTAAATATACCTCTACAAAATGTGAAAATTCGCAATGACTTTGATTGTGTTCTCACAAAGTTAGAAATAGTCAAAGTAGACACAGTCTTGTATTGTACTCTGTATTTTGTGCGAAAATCTCGTAATTTTTAAAAGTTATGTGACGTAACGAAAGATGAACCAAGTTTGAAGATTAAATAAGAAAATCTAAGTTAAAAGTAGGACTATCTTTTTAAAAATAGCGCTTCCAAAATGGTACCTGCAGTGCCGGGTACGAATTGTTCAAACACTTAGTCATGACTTTTTGGTCACCCTGTGTAATTGCTTACTAACTAGGATAAAACTACTTATTTCTATAACATGGCATAAAAAATAATAATAAAGTAATTATTCTTAGCTTCAATATAAGTAAGCAAATGATTGATGTTCACGACCCGACTCCAGGCCTGGATGTTTATCTTGGATCGGGTTTGATTAGGCATGCAGTTGAGTACTGCCTTTATGAGCCACAAAAATAGAGAAAAATAAGCTGCTCAGTAACAGCTTTTGTATGATTGAACGTGTTGTACGAGTCCCACATTACTATCGAACCAATTGAAGCAAAGTTTGATTATAAAACAAAAAGGAGTTTTATTTTTTAGCTTCCTTTTTCTATCCCCGTATGCCTCCCTCCACAAGACACTAAAAAATACTCAACTAATTCGTCGAATCGAAATTCTAACTATACGAAAATCATGTGCAGAGTGTCTCACGTTAGTGTGCCGATTTATTTGTTGAATAACTTTTTTAATTCTGCACCGATTTGGATCGTGTTAAAGATCCCCTTTTTCTAAGCATCGAGAAACTTTTAGCGAGTGTACGGTGAAACCGCTCACAGTGAGAGTCAACGTAAAGTTTATGAATGGGCGGGTGTACTGACCTACATGTTATTAGGCCCGATTTTATTTTCTGGCGCCTTTTTTGTCAAAGCTTGCGTATAAGAGCAAGTATACTTGACAACTCCATTCAAGGTATTGCGTCAAGAGCATGCGAGCTCAAGTTGTAAAGTCGGTGCAATAGTGGCAAAAGATCAAGAGCTCGATTCCCACATTCTCCATGAATATTCTAGAGGGAATTCGAACATCATGGGAATCGAACCCGCGATCTTTTGCTTATTACAGCATCGGCTCTACCGCTTGATCTGGCAGATTCTTGTCATTTTATGGGGTCCTTGCTCTTATATACGGGTCTTGGCCTCAAAATCTGCAAAATAAGTGCTCTTATATCCGGGTTGCTCTTATAACCGGGTCTCTCATATCCGTGGTTTCACTGTATCAGATTAATCAAATGATGGAGAGGTAAATGTTGAAGCGCGAAGAAGGGTCGAGTTATTAATACCTTATATTTGTAGACTTATTGTCTTGTCCAAGCTAGGCTTAGAAAATTTTCACGCGGTTTGGATCGGCTCCTGGTCTAAATTAGAGGTTAGTATTGCGCCTGGGCCAATTTTCAAGTTTTGTTGGCGGGGACCGGAACGGTCCATGAACGTCGTTGAAGTTGACAGTCTGCTGTAAAACCGTTGAGCATCTCTAAGTGCACCTTTAGTTTTTAAAATTTTGACAATTAGACCGCCAGCGTTAATTCAGTTATGAATGGGGAATAAATATAAATAATACTATCGAAATTATAAGCCGCAAAAAAGCATTCGCATAAATTTCTTAAATTTTACAGCAATAACCGCACTTAATTTTTCCTTGAACAATATAATATTAAAACAGTCCATTGAAGAAACGAAACACTTAGCGCGGCCGAACTTTGAAATCGTCAAAGATATTCAATACGAAGCACACCACTAAGACTTATTTTCAGCGATGCTCAAGTTAACTAAAAGTCTTTAGGAATAGTGGAGTGATAGCATACTTATCATTGTATTAAGTACGACTTTAGCTTAAGTACGCGATATGAAATTGTTCGAATGTTGCACAACACTTCGATTAGTAAAATTGTGTATTAGCGCTCAAAACAATCGAACGTCAGCAATCATAAACGTGTATTTCTAACTAAAAAATTTTACTTTCTACTCTAGACTGAATTTTTTCATAATCTATGCTATTTAGCGGCTGTTTCTCCTCAGAAACCATGAACGGTTAGATATCAGGTGCAAAAACTGTTGACTAACAACTTAAGGTATATGATACTATCTTTAAATGCATACAACGCAAACGTTTTATCGGTCGTGCAACATTGTCAGCTGACTTCCTTGGCAGGCATATTTTTCAACCAGAGACGTACATTTTTGGGTGTGGTTAACAGTAAATCTATCGATATCAATGACGTGACTATGACGACATTGATGCGACGCCTATGTAGTAGAACAATCGACCGTGCGGTTACGTCAGCAGACATATCTTTCAGTAAGGAGAGAATATTTCAAAATCAGGGACATTCTTATTTGAACATTAATTTGACGATCCTTTTCTTTTCATTAACATTCATGTAGCAAAAGAATGGGCTGCACTAATAATTATATTGCTACGCAAAACACGATTGGCGCCCAAAATATTAAGACATTCATTAATCTCATTTACTGAATGAAAAATGAACGGACTCAAAGTGACATAATTGATACCGTTATTAAATATCGAAAGAACTAACTGAAGCTCTACGTAAGTGTGCGATAAAGAATTAATATTTTAGAATGAGAAGGAGAGACTGCGATTGCGATAGCGAATGCGAATGAATGAATGTATAAATGAGCTTATAGCCGAGATCAGACTGAAGTACACACTTACTCAAAGGTCAAAAGGTCGGGCTCGAACGCTATTTCACGTAATGATATATGTTAGCGAATAATTTCAGCGGCTAATGTGTGGGAAAGTTAAATTAATACTGATTAGTCTGGCTCTCGATATTTTGGGCACAGGCCGCGAAAAACTAAACAAACAAATTTATGTTGTACCAAAGAAACATAAATCGACTTGTCTCGTAAATAATGCAAGCCTTCTGCCTACGGATACAATGTATTTTAACTTGAATAATTTGTTGTATTGATTGTGCAGTTTAACCATTTGATAACATTGTAGACCATCGATCTAGAGAACTGCGCCTCATTATCCAGGAAACAATGAGCATTATACCATAAATCATATTATAATTACCAACACTCAAATAAACGCCCACACTTCAGTAATCGTCCCCGTGAAAGTGATTAAAACATTAAACGCCTGTGCAGCGTAGTTCACCACTTAACTCGCATTCAAATTAGACTATTGATATCATATAATCATTTTATTTATGAATGATGCTCTAAGTTGAAATGGCAAATGAACAACAGATGCCCTTTTCCAGCGAGTGCCTTGTTCAGTATCGATTTTTATAATAAACGCCTACCCTCCAGCAGACTTCGCCCCTTCAAGCCAATGTAGAAAAAATAATCACCCAGGGGGTTTATTGAAGGATTTACGGTACTCAATACCTCTTTTCTTCAGCACCTGGCTTTACTTTGCGAACACGTTAGACTTTTACGATCTTATCGCACAACATAGATTAAAAAATTTGCATTCTAGGAAACATCGAATTGGACTCTGTAGTACATTCATTTGAGAGCTTTATACAACCAGTAACATTAATCAGGACTGCAGAGAGCGTTTAATTTTTCATATATTTCACATGCTATAACGAGTTGAAATTCTTGCACGCCGGCGAGGACCGTACAGATGGCGCGCATGCGGTTATTGTTCCTCGGGATCAATTTAGTTTTCTCCAATCTCACGGTGGTCAAAATACTGTTTTCGTCAGACTTCCATAAATCCATGTGCTTTCCGTCTTCACTTACTATTCCAATGCAAGCTGTTCCCACGGTATCTAAAAGAGATTTCATTCAAAATATCTCACTTCATAAAACCATCATACAGGGTGGCCCAGAATAAACGAGATTTGGAAATATTTTTTGTTTTTAGGCCGAATCAAGCTTCGACGTCTATTGGTCGGTTGTAGCCCGTGGTTTGGAGTATCGATTGGCGCAATTTTCAAAAACTTTTCTCTCAGGGATACTTTTTGAAATCTTACGGTAGCCCAAAAACAGCTATGCAAAACTGCACATCGTATTTAGCCTGTAACTTTGCAACCNTGGTCCTCTTTGAGTGAAGTTTGCGGTTGAATTTTACAGAGTTTTGTGGACAATTTTGGGTGCGCCAGGTGCGCCTATATCAGGGCTATCCGGAACAAAAAAGCTTTTGCGCGATTTCTGCATTTTGGAAAATGCGACCACTGAATGCATGCGCAAATAACAGCGTCAACGTGGGTGGTCTGTCGACTCCAAAAATCGATATTGCTCAATTGAGAAAGTGGTCAAAAACGTTTTTGCTTTCGATTACCCAGGTCATGAGATAACAGGATCACTAAAAACATCCAAGAAATTCGACCAGAAACCTTACATAAAGAGTGATTTTTTGTGAAAAATGAGAAAATTTCAAAACCTAGCCGGGCCATAACTTTTTTTTCAGAAGCGCGATTCACAAGCCCTTTTGGCGTGTAATGCCCAGGTATTAGCTTAACAATTGTACAAAGTTTGGGCCAAATCCGTCAACTGGTTGCAAAGTTACAGGCCAAATACGATGTGCAGTTTTGCATAGCTGTTTTTGGGCTACCATAAGATTTCAAAAAGTACCCCTGAGAGAAAAGTTTTTGAAAATTGCGCCAATCGATACTCCAAACCACGGGCTACAACCGACCAGTAGACGTCGAAGCTTGATTCGGCCTAAAAAAAAAAAATATTTCCAAATCTCGTTTTCACTGCGCCACCTTGTACATTAGAAAGTGTGCCGAAA
Source organism: Plectus sambesii (assembly GCA_002796945.1). Taxonomy (NCBI): domain Eukaryota; kingdom Metazoa; phylum Nematoda; class Chromadorea; order Plectida; family Plectidae; genus Plectus; species Plectus sambesii. The sequence goes on from NIUQ01004489.1 coordinate 7,261, forward strand.
CACACCTTCAGGTCATTTCTGCGTTTTATTCAACTGTCTCTGGCTTCGTTGAATTGAGACACCCTCCTAAATCCCAATACTTCGCCTTTTATAAAAGCCGGACCTCTTACTGGAAATCATAACATGGCCTAACCTAACAATCGAATACGTTTGACACCCAAATTATTTGAGCAACGACTTGCCATTTGTAAGCACGTCTTTTTTTGCTTTCTTGGCTTTGTTCCACTCTTCGTTATCGATGAAACGAAACAAAAATTTAGTCGTTTCCATTCGAATCAAGGTGAATTATTATCCAAAAGGTGGAGTTTCGATTGGAGCGCCGATGATCGCTGTCTTCATAATTTATCATTGAACAAACACACAGGCGGCTCATGTGACACGCATTGACTACTCGACTTCACTGCACCCCTGTATAAAAACAGCGCGCTGTTACATTACCATTTTATGACTGCCGCAACCACTTCTTCTTTCTCCATTCAGTGAATCAGGCTGTTCTATTCAATTTAGTGGAACGTGGAACACTAGTTTGCTTGACCGCTTGGTAGAAAGTCTACAACGGCAAAAAACCAAAAAACGACTACTGCTCATGGAATAGCCAACATGAAGTATTTTTAATCCCTCCCCTCGTCGAGATACTGAAAGGCGTCCATAACAGTTATTTAAAAATTAATGTAACCAAGCTAAACTGAGAATAAAAATACCTGTATAGGGAACGCAACCGCTTGTGGCACCCGAATACATTCCAAGCAAATTGGTCGAATTCTCGCAGAATACGATACTAAGCGCGACTTAAACTTCATTATGGGCACTATTTATTTAAGGCTGAGGGTGGAATCCAATTATTGAAAATTTTAGCACAAAATGAGAATTTGGCATAGGAGAATCGTAGAACAATGAAAGTGAGCAAAAGTATCTCGTTTTTTCTGCGAAAGCTTCGAGAGTTCGTTGGTAATACGAAACTCCGCCCACAGACTTATGGCACAGGACGCTCTCGCACTTGTGTTGCATAGCAACAGAGGATCAGTTGCCATTGCAACACGCTACATTTTAATGATCAGGTTTTATGGATTTATCATCTAAATTCGGTTCTGGTTCCAGTTCTCATGATACCCCAAAATTGTGCTGTATAGAATATGTATAACCGGTACTAATAATCCTGAACCGGAACTGGAACCTTTAATTAATTATTCGCGCTCCTCACATAAAGAGAGCCACAATGATACATATAATAGTTAAAATAGGTTATAGCCCCTTATTTCGTCGATTGAACCTTATGCAGAGAATGTCTAGCCATTTTAAAGGCATTGACTTATACTGCTAGCATGACAGACAGACTATCTTTGAAGAGAAAGATGCTCCCAACAAGTTATATAAGCATCAGTGGCGAAATGTCACGGCGCGTGTAAACGTGAATTGGCACAATTACTTGCAAAGTTCGCTGTTTGAACGCAAAACTCAATTGAGCGACAGGGACCCAAGATTATGCGCAGTTTGCTTGAAATGTATTCGGGTGCCACAAGCGTTTGCGGGGACAACATATTGCTATGCTGCATCCTTCACAAATTTGCTTATGGTGGAAAAGGTCAATTTCAAATGCTTTATATTGCATTTTTTCAGCATCAAAGACAATTTGTTCCAAAGCCAAAGGCTTTTCCATTCGGTTTTTTGTTATGAAAAGTTTGACAACGAACAGTGCACAGAACCTTTACCAAATTAATCTAACCAAAGGCGCTCGTGTAACTAGCATACATCGTGTTATTTGTCCATTAGTTGAAGGAAGGGAAAGCACGGGTAAACAAAATCCTTGAATTAGATCGATAGAATACTTAAGTGTGTTTGCGCGAAGGCAAACGGATGTATCGCAGATGCAGAGAAATACGAGAAAAAGAATACTTCATCGATTATGAGCGTTTATTCACTCGTTCATATCAATAAAAGCGACGAGTCCAAGCCTCATTCGCGGCTGTTTGCTTTTGAACATTTCACTGGAAGAATAAGAATCAGAAGACGTAAATTCAAAAAGCCGTTTTCTATGATTTCTGGCAGTTTCATCAGAGTGAGATATGACTAAGAGACCGCCCGGACCGATCCGAATTGCGACTGCGGCTTACCCGCCATTTGTGAACGATTGCGGTATATATACTTTGCAAAGAACAGTCAAATGTCCTAATCCCGGCATTGATCATGAAATTTTGGGTCAGTTGTTTGACTACGCGAAAATACCGTACGAACTGTACCCTCACACGGGTAACGTCGATTGGGGTGAAGTGCAACCGAATGGAAGCTATGATGGATTGGTTGGAGATGTGATTAATGGCAGATATGATACAATCAGCTCTCAGTATCCTATCAGTGAAATAATAGACACCAAGGTAGTATATTTTTGTATAATCTGAACATATATCGCATTGTTTCAGGGACAGTTTTGATGTTATTTCAGATCTGACGCGGCTTTTCAGTGGGATCTCTGTTAGTGCACACGGTGAACCAGAAGTAATTGACGGATTTTAATTGATTATAACTTTCGTTCTATCTAACCAAATTCAGTGATTTATACACCAAAAGAAAGCCCACATTATGACATTTCTTTGATAGTAATATCATGGCTCTAGTTAATTTTCAGCGTTATCGGCACATCTTTTTAGTCCTTTACTGACGCTGTGTTTGCTCTTTGAAGGAATTTATGTGTAACATTGCTGAAAACCTTACGAACGCATCCTTTTAACGCATTCAAAGTTCCGAAATTTGTCTTTTAAACCTTTTTTCTAGTCCGAACCCACAAGAAACAATTGTATGGAAGTAGGTCCAGGCTGCGGGAAGGCGAGAAACGTTCCACAAATGTCCCTTCAAAGAGCTATAGCAGGATCAGTAAAGAATTGACTAGAAAGATGTACCGATAACGCTGAAAGCTAACTAGAGCCACAATGGGCCGGTTTCATATCGCATACTTTAGCTAAAGTTGGACTTTATGCAATGATAAAGGATAGGCCTTAAGTACGACTTTAGCTAAAGTAAGCGATGGGAAACCGGCCCAATATTACTACTAAATAAATGGCATAATATGGGCTTTCTTTAGGTGTATAAATCATTGATTTTAGTTAAATAGAACGAAAGTTATAGTCAATTAAAACCCGTCAGTTACTTTTGGGACATCGTGTAATAAAATAGAATTTTCATGTTGGTAAATTGATTTGGCCGCAGACAGTCTCATATCCGTTCGTTGGGGTTAAGCGATGGTCGCAACCAGTGTTGTCTTTTTGTCAAAAAATTCTTTTGTATTTTTTCAGCTCTGTCAGCCCCCTGAACATCGCAAAGTATTTCTGACAATCAAAGGTTATTAAGCATGTAGATTAGATATTATTCACAAAAAACTGTAGCTTTTGGTATTAGCATCGGCGAAATATTTGCAAGTATTATTTAAAAAGTATTAATACCAAAAAAATACTTTTTCAGGTAATACTTGCAGATATTTCGCCGATGCTAATACCAAAAGCTACAGTTTTTGTGAATAATATCTAATCTACATGCTTAATAACCTTTTATTGTCAGAAATACTTTGCGATGTTCAGGTGGCTGCCAGAGTTAAAGTATTAAAAAAGAATTTTTTGACAAAAAGACAACACTGGTCGCAACGCACCTATCTATTAATTTTTCGCATGATTGTGGTAGTAGAAAGAGCGTAAACTTAAAATGAAACGCAGAAAAAAGCAGGCAAACGTGATATTCATAATTCAAAACGGGCCGCGCTGTAAGACGGTAAGCGTGCGACCGACCAGCCGACGAATATCAATGTGCTTTGAAACATCAAAAATCTGGTGGTGGGTTCGCTCTCAGGTTGGCCAGTGCATATTTAAACATCTTTAGGATGCGGTCCGTTTTAAATAACCTGATCAGGATGAATCGCTTGAAGCATTTGCCTTCTCAGTATCGTTGTCTTACCAAATGCATAAGGAATGAATTTTCAAGAGTAGAGGGTCAGTTATGATGAAGTGGAAGAAAACTGTCATGCTAATCTTTCAGGTCGAATTCAGTTATAATTTTCTTCATCAAACGGCCATGTATATAATATCAAACGCGCCCGATCCCGATAGAGAATTGAAAAATAAAGCAACTCTTATCTACCGCGTCTTCGACTGGTACTCTTCAGTCGGTCTTCTCAGCGTCATCCTTCTTCTCATAATTCTGCTCATAGTATACAGTCTTATTACTGATGCTGCTCGAAAGGGACGCACTTTCGACAAAGCTATTATAAAGGATACCATCGTCACTTCTTACCAGGATGCTCTCATTTTACTACTGGAAGGCAAACAAAAATACCCTTCTCTATCAACCAGGCTTGTTTTTTTAATACTAGCATTCTCCGTTTTGTTATTGAGCAATCTTTATCAAGGACAGTTATTTACGGTCATGGTAGCGCGGCAAGAAACAAATTTAGGGATGAACGAGGCAAGATTGATTGAAAAATTGAAAAAGAAAGAATTTCGTTTCATTAGTACCGAATATTCTTTTTATAACGACGAACTCTACCATAACATTCGAACTAGACATGAAGAATATTACCAACAATTTCGCAAAATTTTGGCAAGCAACCCGGTGGAAATAGAAGACGATGAAAATAAACTGAACGAAATTTTGGTCAAGCAACCAGGATATGTAAAATTCGTGCAGACCGATGCGGATTCCTATAGGCTGATGTACGGCAGATGCGACGTGACCAGGGTAAATATGTTTTTTTTGTACTCAATTAGGGCTGTAACGGGGACCGGGGAATTTTGAAATTCCGGGGACGGGGAACTTCGGGGACGGGAACAAAATGAAATTCCGGGGACGGGGACGGGGACGGGGAATTCCCCGTCCCCGTTACAATCCTATTCATAGCCTATCTGGCGCCTATTTCGTAGACTGAACTGCAAGAGCAATAATTGAGCGTAAAACCAGAAACCACCGAAGAACAATTAATAATGCGCTGAAAATTTTTCATGAATGGCAATCGTTTTATTATTTGAATGGGCCTCGATTAATTTCAAACCACTTTCATACTCACAACCCGCTAATTCTTTGACAATTTCTAAACTGCAGCAGTTTTATGAAGAAGGGCCCAGCTTTATAGAGTATCTCTCTGCAGATTCCAGCAGAATTTGACGCCGTATCGTGGATAGGATTCATATTTCGGAATGGATCAGCGTGGAAGCCGATTATCAGCAAAAATTTGATCATGATCTCTGTAAGTATTGAATTGAATTTTTATAGCTTTTTTTAATTGACTATTTTACTACAGTATTTAGATGGAATGTTGAGATAAGTATACAAGTAATGTCTGCCTCAAAATTCTTGCGCTTCAAAGTCTGCCAAATTCTTTTGCTCAGCATACTGCTTCCAAAATTATGCGCCAATTGCAGAGAGCTCTTAGTCCTCTAAAAATAAAGATATCACGACTATTAGAAAGAGGTCATGAGCAGTGTTGCAACTAAGTTTCTTTGGAAACATAGTTAGTTATTTAGTTAGTTAATCTCGTTTTAAAAAAATCTAGTTAGTTATTTAGTTAGTAAACGCTCCAAAAAAAACGTATTAAGTTATTTAGTTAATACTAAGTTTTTTTTGAAACTTAGTTAGTTACTAAGTAATATTACTGAGTTTTTTCCTAAGTCAAAAAAAATAGTTACTTATTCTAATTGCAACACTGCTTATGACATGCTACCAAAGTTTCAGATTTTTGGTAGCTTTTTGGAATACATGCTTAGTTAAAACTTAGTACTAAGTTTTTAGAGTTAATCTTAGTTAAGTTGACAGAAATAAAATTTATTTAGTTATTTAGTTAGTTAAACCCGTTTTTTAAAAACGTACAGGGTGGCCCTGAGAAAACGAGATTTGGAAATATTTATTTCGAAAAATTATTTTTTTTGGGTACTTTTTGAAGTGTTACTGATGTCGCGAATGCTACAGTATTCGCGAATAAGTTTAGTCAGGTAACTCAAATGTGGCGCGCCTTTGTTTATTCAGCAGTTTCGCGGGCGCTTACTCTAAAGGCGCCTTCCTTTGTAACGTTCCTCTCAATATTACCACGCGTAACGGAGCCACATAATCGCATCCCGCGCGCGTGAGTCGCGGTATTCTCAAAGACGCCCGCCCACGTCGACGTATGTACTTATCTTGATCCTCACACGTGTCGAGAGCACTATATATACCTCTCACCGAAAACATTCGGGATCTTTATCATCCTACCGACCTAACCCTATACGTCTCTTCCGTGCTATTACCTTTGCCCGTTTGTACCCACCCTTTTTATACCGTAGCAGTATCATTGTGCCCAATTGCCTGCGTACGATTGTCACGAGTTTGTGGAATAAAGCGACGAAAAGATTCTTCTCCTTGCTATCGACTCACAATCCCAATTATACCACT
>NIUQ01004490.1:0-13533 GCA_002796945.1 Plectus sambesii
GATAGTCAGCGATTTAACGTTTGGAAATACCGTTTTCTTTGCGCCTTTCTGAAGCGCGAAAAAGAGAACATCCGTGATATTTTGAGCATTTGACAAATCAATCGCCGAAAAATGCCCCGGATTGTTCTCATGCGCTATGCTAGTCTGAAATGTATTATCCTGAGAGCGCCCAAGTAGCAGTTTCATACTTTTAGCCGTGAAATGGAATTGATTTGTTCCTTCGAGAATTCCAGTGCTGCAACGATGAACACGTCGTAAGTTTATTCGAAAACTATGAAACGTTACTGGTTTTTTTGCTTTCGGTTTTCTTCGCAGTTGCTGTCTGCTCAACGGGGAAATATCGAGGTAGGTACTTTCGGTAGAGAGAGGTGTCGGTGGCTTTGTAAGTGCAGAAGACTATCGTTTGCAGCTAAAACAAATAGCCATGAAAACATCAACGATTTCTCGCATGCTGGAGAGAAAAATCGTGAAAATTGCACATTTGATGAAATGCGGTCATCCAGCCAGTCTCTCGCGGCCTTTAGCGCTGTTTGGCATCCAACATGGGCAGGAATTCCGAAACCACCCGTTCCAAGACACGGAAGCGCCTGTGCAATAAGATGGGAATAAGTTCACATATATTCACGTCTGCATATTACAATAGTTTTGCAGGCGTAATATTCGGCAGTATCGAGTGCCGACATATAGCACTTGTAGAGAATTTCTACGGCCAAGTTTCTGCTTCCCAGAGGGACGCTGACCCAGATGACGTCTGAATAGAAAATTATGCGATTATTAGATGATATTTTGCTCAATTTTACAGTAGGCAGGCAGAGTATAGCCGCAAGTGATGACGGCGTCGCCCACATCCAACAGGACGTGTTGTTTACTGTTTCGTTCATTTTTTGACCAATGCTCTACGATGGCTTTATACTCTTCAGTGAGTTCAGGCTTTCCGCCTTCTCGTACCGTCTTGCTCACTAAACAAACTTGGTTACTTTATGGAAAATGTGCGCTCGGTAACGACTGTTAAAATCAGCCATATGCTGATCGGTGCCGCAAACGACGGCGTCGACGGCCAGCTGAGCGATATCTGCCTGTTTCAACGCGATCTTCGAGTTGTTCGTCTTGTCGATAGCATAGAGCGGCGCTAAGTCGAGTTCCGCCTTGCTGCTACTCGCAAGCTTGCTTGCTGCCTTCTTCTTGACTTGAACTTCGTTTTTTTCTGTCACTTTGAGCGCTACCGTACTTGCCATTGTCTCCCACATGTCTACATCTTCTATAGTGAGCACTTCGCCAACTTTAGCTTGTTGATATTTAACGATTGTTGTCATATTGTTCAAGAACTGAGCTGAAGTCACAAAAGAGCTCGTCAAGAAATTTGGGTGTGAGCAAATTTGGGCTCACCTTGCTTATCAAGCAACTCTTTGTGTCCAACGCTCAAAACATCTTCGTTTGTTAGTTTTCTTAGCACTTCGCTTTCTTCAGTACTATTAACGCATTTAGGGGTTCTTTGTAATAGTTCTTGCATCAGATCGCCTTTAGTGTTAGTCACCTGCGCTGTCTGGTTCATTTCCTTCAATTTCTTCTTGGGCCCTTTCCCTTTTGCTTTAGTCATAACATTATTATTATACTGTAGTGTTAGTTCCTGAGGCGGTTTAGAGCTTTTAGTCGGTGATTGAGACTTTTGCCTGGGCACTTTAGAGGTCATCTTATTTGTAGTGGGCTCTGCTCTGACTGATTTGGAGCGTCTGAAAAGGACGGTTACTTTTTGAGTGGAAAAAAGCCGTATGCTTACTTTTTTTGTGGCACTACATTGATAGGCTTCTGGTCGTCTATTACCATCATTTTAGTTAGCCGTTATATAACTGACTAACTCAGCTTACAGTAAGCAGAGTTCGTCAGCGCTTTGCAAACAACTCAACTGAGGACGACTGCTGTCATAGTGACACTAACCCGCTGTTCGTTCTGCATTCAGTTAATCGATCTTGGCAATTGAATGGATCGTGTTATGCTTTAAAACTATTGAAACCAGTAACAATTCTTACTCAATACAACACCAACGTGGAGCGAATTCATAAAGATGTTGTGAGCGGAGAACTAAGGATTTGAGTCTTTATTATTTATTCTGCTTCTATACCGCACGTTCATATGCAGACGCTCATATGCTCAAGTAATGACAGTGCAAAATAGCGATTGAATTATTGAGTGTCTAATGTCGGATTTTTCCAAGTACCTAGTTTCTTTTGGCACAGTTGACAAAAATGTATTTGATTTCGGTAAAATTTTGTATGCTGAGGTCTTTCAGAGTAATAATTGTGAAAATGATGTCAAGTGTTGAACTAAAGTTTTTATTCGAGATATGGCGTAAAGTTTAAATTTATGTGCTAAAAACTCATGAGTTGCCGAAATCTGTGTTTTCATATATCAATCGATTAGAAATAATGAGAATAATACGATAATATTCTCATGTTCGAAATTGGTGCAAAACCTGAAAAGTTATGCACAAGAGCAAATTCGAATTTTCGAATTTTTTAGTTTTTGATTATTTCGGTCAAACTTGTCCACTAAACAATAGTTAAAGCTATCCTAGGATTGTAGTCCTAGCTCTGAACTATTCAATGCCATCATCAGAATTGTAAACTAAGTGTTGACAAAAGTCTCGAATCGAGCTCGAAGTGGCCCATCTTTCGAGGCTTTCGGAAGCAAAGCAAGACCGATGCTTTAACAACAACCAGAATGCTTTACTGACTTAAGAAGCGATACATATTCCTCTGTCGATGGGGAGCATTGAACGATAGATAACGATTGGTAACCAACGCTTTTGAATTGCCCATCGTTAGAGGGATTAATTTTTAGATATGTCGATACCACATGGTTTAGATATTGAGCAGCAATTTTGGAGCAGTTTGAAACGATTTTAACCGTAAATTATTAAACCTAGAAGGATAGGTCACTTCGGGCTCAATTTGAGACCTTTGTCCACACTTGGTTTCCTATTCTGATGATACTATCGGATAGCCCAGCGCTGGGACTTCAGTTCTAGGGTAACTTTAAGGTATATCAAGGGGAATAAGTTGCGATCGAGAAAATAAGAAAGTGAACAGTTCGAAAATGCTAATATTGTCCATTGTATAACTCTTTATGTTCTTCACAATTTTTGAATTAGTACACATATTGAGATCTTTCTCATCATTCTCAATCGATTGGTGTAAAGAGACATTGATTCAGGCTAATAATACGTTTTCGACATTGAAATTTAAACTTTCTGCCGCTTATCGAAGCGAAAACTTTTGTAAAAACCCGATATAATTTTTACAAGTTTTACCCTATAGCATCACTGCATACAAAATTTCACTGAAATCCGCAAACCTCATGCCAGCTGCACCTAACGGCTCTCGATGAATAGAAAAATCCTATCTTAATGTTCAGTTCTAAAATGAAGACATTCCTATGAATTTAAGTAAAGTTATAAGCAAAAATGTAAAGGTAGCAAGACTTTCTCGCATCCTGTATAAATGTTCGCTAAATGTCTATATATTAGTGGACCTACTGTAATAAGCGAAAGATTTTCGAATTCTATTCAGCAGTTCGCGAGATCCGGCGTTCGCGCCCAGTACTAATATTCGTATGTGAAGAAAACTAAACAAAGACGACTCTTGATTACTGCGTGGTAAATTGTGCGAAGCCCTGGATTTAGGACTAATCACTTCGACACGAACACCCTTCGACTTATGTTGCTGTAATGATGAAGTTTCGATGAGTGTACATGTGAAGGAATCTCAGCAATCGAATGGTTGCCTTACACATTAATTTATCAGTGGGGTCAAGGTTAGCGAGCGGAGCGATCAAATTGATCTGACCCGCAGATGCGTCGTCAACAGTCTTGTTGATCAGCGCTATTTTCATTCGCGCGTCTGAAAGCGAAACACTTGAGCGATCTTAGCTGATCAGAGATTACCGCCTTTAATGATGTCAGCAACAATTTCGTCGATCCGTTCTTCCTCATCAATGACCAGCTGAATCTTTGGACATTAGACGGCTTGAAAATTGAGCAGCTGATGCAGAAAGCTGTCGACTAGCTATGCCCACTGGGAGACTGCGGGTGTGGATGTTTGGTGCTTATGGAAAAGCGAAGGAGTCGCTCAGTTAACTGATTGATGAATGGCTATTGCTTAAAATAAAGATAGAAGTCGATGCTAAAGATGGCGTAGAAGAACAATCAGAGACGGCTCCGATCTACAATCGTTTGAGTAGACGGTGCGCTTGTCGCTCGACTGCCTATTGTAGTGAATGCGATTGTGGAGAGTCAGGTTTGCCACTGAGCCCTTTTTCAGAAATGCTCCGAACTCATTTTTCTGTAGGAAATCTGATAAATGCGATGATTTATAGCATCGAAAATATCACAAATAACACGTTTTTTACATAAACTCGCCTTATGAACAGTAGTAAAATAGGACTACGGTTTCAGATTACGTCGAAACTTTAATTTTTATTGCAATCCAAATCTTTCGTATCAAGAGTAGGAGCGATGTGCATTCAGTGAACATAATCTGTAGAGCTCGAGTCAAGCGAAGCATAAATGAAAACAGTTTATCATCGCATCGCTGACAATATGCATCACCACGAGTCAAAGTCAGTTCCGCATCGGCACATCTTCGGTACATCTCCGACAGCAAACGTCGTGCGCTGATTGCAAATCACGCCGACTTGATTTGTCAAAGAACACAGTGAGATCATTCAGACAGCTAGTAGAGACATAAATAGAGCATTAACAGCTTTGAGTGGAAGTATTCTGACTGTACTTCTAATGTCATGCAAGCTGCCGTCAAAAGCTTGAGACTTGACTCGGCTCGAAACAGCAACAAACGATGCGACACTCTTCCACATCATCGATTTTCACCACAATTGTTAAGAACCGACCAGGTAACGTCAAACGAAGGCTACTCGTTTGCGCTCTTCGTTGTCGTTAATTGACGATAAAATGCAGGAACCGATTGCAAAACAAATCCAAATGATATTCAGGGCGGTCATTCCCAGAAGAAAGTAAAGTATCATCGTGCCGACTAAAGAGGGTGCATTTTGTGGAGAGTCAGTCCGTGAAACAATGATCTGTTATGCGGTTTTGAATAGGAAGGAACGATTCGGTTCTATTTCTGCTCTAGCTGTTGCCTCTCTGCCGGCTGTTGATAAAGGGCGCTTTCATTGCGAAGCTCATTTAAGAGCCCATATCGTGTGCTGCCAATGGTTTCATATTATGCGAAAGAAAGGTGCCGTCATGAAGCTAATTTTTCAGTAACCACTGATCAGACTAGTCAGCGATTAATCAGCAATTCTCACGCATTTTCAGTAGGCACAAGTGGAGATTTCGATGGGCAGTGCGGAGCGCAATGCTGCTTATTTATCGCAATTAACCGTTGCCTAACCAACAGGAGCTCAAAGATCAACAGTAGATCGATTCGGCCAATCGCGCGTATGCTCCTTCGGGCGTTCGATTAGCGACAACACAACGACGCGAGCTCAAAAGCGCACCGCACCTCACTCCCCCGAACTGCCTCTGAGCTCTGAGGTCGACGGCTTTACTTGCGCCGACATGAATGGAAATCAAAAAGAAGACATTCCTGCTGTGCCGTCGACGGCCATCAGAGAGGTGGTTCGCACCGAGGTTGAGCCGATGCCCGCGTGGAACGACTCTGCCGCAGAATTCTACCTTGTAGCCAGTATTCACTGCCGCCATGCCGCTGTCATAAGCGCTTTCTTGGGCATCGTTGCCGTTGTTGGGGTGTTCGGCGCCGCCGTCATCGCATTCGATTGGTACTACTTTGAAACCACCGTCGATCTCATTGTGCTCAGTAAGTTTTTACCTACTTTATCATAAATTAGTAGATATTTGGTCACATTTTCAATTCGTGTTATTTAAAATCTTTGCACTCTGCGATCATGATCGATAGTCGCTAGTTCAAAGTTTCTAAGATTAACTGGTTTAGCCATGAGACATCCCTGTGAGTCACAGCATGCTCAGTAGTGGAATTAAATGCCGCTTTCTAAGACTAGTGAGATTTATCAAGTCAGAAAAAATAAAAGTTCGACCAAACGTAAGAATGCTTCAGTTCTACAAAGCCTTTTACATTCTTTATTTCATAATATTATTTTTACTTCCGTGGAACACTCACAGCTAATTCAATTATGCTAATATCGCGCGCATTGCAGCCGGCTTCGCATTCTTTTTGATCATGGGAGTGCTCGTACATGGCGCAGTGCTACAAGGACTTCAAAAACAACGGCCGCGCTATATGCGTCCCTTTATAATTTTCCACGTATGCAGTCTAATTCTTGAAGTAGTGACGGCGCTATCGGCGGTGGGCGACTTGGTGTCTGATCAGACGCAGCTGGTCGAACGCAGTAATCAAATCGCCATCGACGCGCTAATGATCATTCCGCCTTGCATCTGCGTTCAAGTCGCCATGCTCTTGTCCGTCATCAAATGCAAGTCATACTTGACGAAGAAATGCGAATACCTGGCCAGGGTTGAGGGCGTTCAACCATGAAACGCCAGGATCAGTAGCGAATCGTTGTAGATTCGCTTTAACAGCAAATACTGCACATTGCAACTTTAGCTAAAAAATATTTGCTTTTGCTGCTGTAAGCTCATTTGACCGCCTTTTCAGTCCCCTCCCCTCTATGCGTTTCTCATTATCTCGCTAGCAAATGTGTATGTGCCAGAAATACTTGTTATTTGAAAAGTCAGCGAACGATTGAACTGACACGAGCAGATAAATTTTTAAAAGCTCGCTCATGGCGATATGTTCATAAATTTATTTGTTTAACAGTGTACCACCTGCCGCAAGTTTTAATTTAGTTGCACGCTGTCAGCCTCGACTTGGTTGAGAGCACAACGAGATTGATCTTTGGAACAAGCGTGTAGTCTTGTCAAGTGAGCTATGAGAGCCAGCATGTGCGGCTGCCGCAAATATCTCTCTCTCACAGATCCACAGAAGAGCTGTTCACAGTATGCGAAGGCGAGATAAATTACCGTAAATCCTCTAATAATCGCCCTGGGCAATTATTATTTCAATCAAGGTCTGAGGGAGGCGATTATTAGAGGGGGTGACTATTAGAGGGTGGACGATCATTAGAGGATTTACGGTATGTGAGATCTCGCAACTTTCGCAGCGGATAGTAATAGAAACGCACGAATTCGCGAATTTGGACTAACTCTCAGCTCACAGACATCACACGCATGCGAAGTATTTACGATTTCTCGGCACTTTGCCCACTTGTGCCTTGCGCACGCGATCCGGTAGTGCAAAGATTCATTTCGCGGCTTGCATGCGAGTTGGAAAAGAATATGCTTGAGTCATGGTTGAAAGTACGTGATCATACTCGTGCATGCGTAACGTCGTTGCGTCAATGGAGTTGCTCCCGGAGCGGTATTGTCGAAGTTTCCGGTCTCCTGCCGTCATTTCCCGTCGGCCTACGTAAAATATTGGCTCGGGTACTTCCTACATTGAGCGGAAGTATCAAGACTGCGGTCACTGAGCTTAAAGCCTAAGTAGACTTTATCGGTCTATCTGCTCTTGTCCGGAACGCAACTTGTTCGCTCACTATCCTCACAAATAAATGCAATTGTCTACGTTGCCTCGCTCAGAATCTAGTTAGCACGACAATAATTAAGAAAAATTTCTCATAAGATTAGAGCTGGTCGATGATCACTGGTCTCCACCATCGACCCATCGTCTCACATTTTGAAACAATATCGTGGGTATCGTCTAGATAGGAGTTGCTTGAACAGTTCAACAACATTCAACGATTCGCATAAAATAGCTCTCCGGTCGCTCAATCAACTGTCAGACTTTTCGCGTAAAAGTCGCGCAAAGTTCCCACGGTTTCCCTTTCGCGCTAATGTTCGGCTATCATATTCGCGGCAGACATCTCTTATGGCCCGCTGGGTAATCGCGCGGGATCAGAGTGACCAAGCCCTCCCCCCTCCCGATCGTCACGCCTCGCGCTGTATGTGGCGGCTAGGCGTCTCTATAATCCAGATAAACAGGTGAAGAGGCTGACACTACAGGGTGTAACGAAATACTGGCGTTGGGGTCGAGCGATACAGATAAGCCGGTGACTTGAGCGTCCGGATAGCCGTTCAGCAACATCTACCAATTCGCACGAAACTAATCACAAACAATAATTGCTTGATACAAGAGTTGCACTATCAACTCAAAGATAAATTGGAAAAGATATGTTCCTACTGTATTTTCCATTCTCAGCTTTAAATCCTGCTTTAAAGAACGGCTAAAGAATCTTAACATAATCCTTAATTCAATTAATTTGTGTTAAAATGCTGCATGGATTAACGTACGGCATTTTTGGGGTCAAATCGCCTTTGTGCGGTTACGTGTGACGGATACGTAGCTTCAAAATGTGCCGGAAATGTCGCATCGGTCGATCTATTGTCATTTGATTGGTCGATTGTTTGCATCGACCAATCGGCGTTGATCGCATGACACGGCGCTCGGCGGAAGAAATCAGCGGTGAGCCAGTGTCAACGAAAGGCTGTGTGTGTGACGATTTCAAGCGAATAAAAAGTAAATCGAGCTAACTCTCGCGCGAACCAAAATGTCAGATGCTGGGCGCGGAGGTCGACCTCCTGGAGCGGCACAGAATGGTTAGATATTTTTTGTACTTTTCAGCTCGACTTTGGTCTTCGTCACTGATTGAGTCAATATTTTATTCATATTTTCAAAATTGACAGGCCTACACGGGCGACTTGAGGTTTTCATCTGCCTAAAATAAAATGTTATGTTTTGCTCCAAATTACAAAATTATCAGTATAAAACACGAGAATGAATATTCAATTTTTTTGACCAAACCGAAATTCTTTCATCCTAATATGATTATAGGTGGAAATTCGATGCCTGCTCCGGGTGGTGACGTTGCAAAACTCGCCGATGACGTCGCCAACAAGGTAAGTCGAATCTCCTCTATCACTCTTTCAGCACCAAGTGAAATATTCTTGTCGTGGGGCGCGGTCGGATTAGTGAGAGTTTGGTGATATTATCTGTGATATCATATTCAACATCATTCTCGTTGTCAGTATTTCATCGCCCGGTCTTTCCTCCGCCGTTCTCTTTTTCCCTCTCTTAAGTTACTCGTACGATCGCTCAACTTTTTAAAATAAATTGCTGCTTCAAATCCCCGACAGTTGGTCAATCAAAATCATATTTGGCTCTTTGCCAGTCGAAGTTTGAACATCAAATCTGATAGTGAATTGATGCAGATGTCATTGGCGACATTGTCGCGTCGTCCAGACGTTGGCCGAGTTGGCCGACCGATTGCGCTGGAATCGAACCACTTTGAAATCCGCTTGTCGGGCAAGGTGATGGTCGTTCAGCAGTACTACGTCCAGATCACCGATCCGTTCCGCGACAAAGTCGACCGGTATCTTTCTCACTTTGATATTCATTCGTATTAGTGATTATTGTGCGTTTTTTAAGCGATGAGAAACGCGAGGCATTCTTCCGCGCCGTCGATATGAACTGCGGCCCGAACAAGTTCTTCAGCAACAAATACGAGATTCTCTATGATGGCGAGTCTATCTGCTACACTCTCAGCAAATTCAACTTCCCGCAGAACCCGGTTGGTCACTTTGTGAAGTTTTATGAAATGCAGTTTTTTCTTTGATAGTGTGGGGGATACTATTGTATTCTCAGTTCTCCTACAGGTATTAGGGCTCGACGTTGGTGCTGTTGGTGCTAAACGGGGTGTGCCTGTTCAGTGACTAATGTTCTTTAAATCCATAAATGTTAGGAAGCGGTCGGAAAACAACCGCTCGACGGGTGAACCATAAACTAAGTGAGTGATGTACTGATTCGCGGTCGATTACTGTGGCTGCACGGTGTGACTGATTTCACCACCCTTCAAATCACGCAATGTCACGATTATAGCCTAAACGTCGCGAATTTATTACCTTTCTTGATGGGCAGATTTCGCCTTAGCCGAGTAAAATTCTTTACCAAAGCCCCTCTGATTATAAGAGTAAGGCTTGAGCCTAAGCAATGAACGGGTAGTAAAGCAGAGCACTGAAATCTACTATTGCTGTCTCAGGGATAGCGAATGGCAGTAGACATGTTACGCATCACCCACCCTTATATAGTCAACATTTTCCGATCCTAGGACTACAAAATCGAGGTTTGGTCCCATTATGAAAAGGTTCATGGGCGAAATTTAAGCTGGGACTAAATAATGATCAACAAATTTATGTAACGAATTCCATTAGCAATACGTACCAGAGTCAGCTGTCGCCGACGAACTTAGGCTACAATTTTCGAAATAGAATTATTCTCGTTACGAATTGCAATCTTCCTTTGAAATCTCCATTTTCGCACTACGGTGTTTCCTGAGGCCCTATGTCCTATCGTGGAGGAATTTTGACTGTAGCTCGAAATTTACTTGTCTTTCACCCTTGCCTTATTTTCATATGGTGATTCGTCTGCCGCCGAAGAATCTGTCCGGCCGCGTGGTGGAGCGCCGTGGCGATGGAGAGGCCGACCTGATGTTGATGGCGATTAACATGACGCACGTGGGCGCCGTCCACGTCGACTTGGCGCATGCCTTCACTAGCGCTTTCGTTTCGGCCGAAGAGAAGTTGCAGGGACCGCTGCAGGTCATGGACGCGCTCTTCCGAGCGAATCGCTCGCTACCGTATGTTTCATTTCTTAGCTGTCTTACGGTATCTTTCATCGTAATTCGTCACTTTTGCATTCCATTTCGTCATCTCTTCATTCAATCAGAACGCTAATTTGACGGAATTATGTTCATTGATTGCGAAATCGAATGCAAGAGTGACCAATTATGATGAGCAACGTGGTGTTAACTTCGATGTTATAGATCCTGATGCATAATCCTTGTTTTCAAAATTCAAATATCGATTTGCAGCGATAATGAGTACTTCTATCCGTACGGTCGCTCGATCTACAAGATACCGGATCGAACCCTTCCGGGCTACTCGCTGGGCAGAGGCATTGAAATGTGGACGGGCCTGTTCTCGGCGACGAAAATCTGTCAGGGAAATGGGCCGAACTCCTGGAGACCACTTCTGAACCTCGACTGTACGTTGAAATCGATGTTACACTTTTGACATTTTTCGATCAATAACGAGAAATCAAGCCAAGCACCGTAGTTGGCTAAGACTTGCTCACTTTTCGGTGCAGAAACATCATTTTTCACAAAGAACAGCAATCGTATCTAATTGTTTTTAACATGCATATATTGATAGAAATACGCGCTATCAACTTTTCGAAGCATTGTACCTTATGCAATCGATGATTTGTCATTAATGATCGTCAAGATTTGACAATATAGGGGAAAGTTTTCACTGAGTAACGGCAAAACAGTTTTTCCTGAGACTTTCCTTGACGTGCTGCGTGCTAAAGATAGGCTGAATTTGGCGTTCTACGGTATTCGGTCTCGACGCTCGTTACTGATCGAAAAATTTCCCCTATATGTATGGGGCGGTAAAGTTACTGAATCGTTTAGTGGCGTACACGACGTTCATCAAGAAGACGAGCGTAATCGAGTACATGTGCGAAATACTTGAAAGCGCCGGTGGCGGTCGTGGAGGTCCTCCTTCTCGTGGACCGCCCGGTCAGCAGCGCGGACCCAACGTCCCTCAGCGCGAGCTCAACCCCATGCAGCTCGACGCCTTCAAGCGCGCCATCAAGGGTTCGTTTGACCTCTTTGATATCATATCAGCATCGCATCCGGGATTGTTAGTGTTGTTTACACACTCTGAATATATGCATAGACATCGTTATTCATTACCTCATGTTCTTTTATAGGACTGCAAGTGGAAACGTCTCACTTGGCGAATGGCAAACGCGTCTACAAAGTGGTGGATCTACTCGAATCTGCTAGTAGTCAAAACGGAATGTGAGTGGTCGAAGCGGGATAATCTTAATATTGCGAATCACGTTCAGGTTCATTTACCGCGACCGCACGACGAACGCGGAGATGAAAATGACGGTGGCCGACTACTTCGCGAGAGTGCGCAAGGAGCCACTGAAGTTTCCGCATCTGCCGTGCCTTCAAGTGGGCAAGAAGGAGAAGAAGTCGTTCCTCCCCGTGGAGGTCGTGCTGATCCGTGAGAAGCAGAAGTACAACAAGAAGCTGGACGATCGGCAAACTGCCGACATGATCAAGGCTAGTTGGTTTTGCCATTTCTCAAGGGCCTAGTAGCAGTACAATATGCTGAGTTTTTCCATCATAATGCGTCCCTTTTGCATTCAAATTTGTCAACCTCTCATTCCAGTTCGTCAAAATAGCATTTTAATTGAATACACAGATACGTCGGAATAAATCGAGCGATCCACCCTTCGCTAATATCGTATTATCGCGTTAATACTCAGCTAGGAATTGCACTGTCGTTTGACGGGTAGATCACTCGAATTATTCCGACGTTACACAGATAGGGAAATTGAATGCAAAGGGGAAGAATTATGACGAGCGGCCCTTTAAATATCATCGTGCAATATACAGCGACTTGCGCTAATCTGTCATCCGCATGTGTTGATAATATCGCGAGGACATAATAGATATTTGTAGTGGTGATAGACGCTTGTGACTCTTCTCCCCCTCTAACCATTCTTCATGTTTCAGAAAACCGCTCTGCCCGCTCCCGAGCGCAGACAACAGACCCTTATGATGGTCAATGAGGCCTTTGGCGCCAACGCCGCCGACAAGTACCTCGCCAACTACGAGACAGCCGTCAACCTGCAGATGGTCAAGTTCAACGGGCGCGTGCTCGATCCGCCCTGTCTTCAGTACAACCGCAACCAAGTGGTACGGTATGATGAAGAGCTGGGGAAGCGGTTGAGGGGTGCTATCTAGTACAGAGGCGGTTGTTTATCCTGGTATATAGGGACCGGCTGAATGTGACCGCTATCAGCAAAATGTTGTTAAAAACGATTTTTGCTGTGGTTGGATTGAATTTTGAAAAATCTCTATATTCGCTGATCAACGTGATTTAATTTCCCCAAACCCAAGTAAGGTGAACACAAATAATGGTAGAGATCGGGTGTTGCAGGCGACTCCAGTGAATGGCGAGTGGAAGTGCGATCGGTCGGTGTTCACCGAAGGAGGCCGAATCAAGACGTGCGCCGTGCTTTGCATGCATCGCGGAGATATCAACACCGTCGCGTACGATTTACTGACAAAAGTTGTCGATCAGTAACAAAAAATCTTGTTAGATACCTTAATTTGCAAAGATTTGCTCCCTTTTCGGCGCTTGAACACCGTTTTTCACTAAGAATGATCATGTTTCGCTAATGCGTGCGTAAATTGATAGAAAGAAGTGTTATAGTCTTTTGAGACATTTTTCTTATTCAAGGATGTCTTGTTACTGATCGGCAAATTTGGATTGTAATTCTTTACGCAGCGTTTGAAATAAATTATTTCAGGTCGTTCTACAATGCTCTGCTGAAGAAGTGCTTCGAGATGGGAATGGCGGTGAACCCGGCTCTGTCGGGCCAGCCCACCTACCTCGGTCAGAACGTGCGC
>NIUQ01004491.1:0-13524 GCA_002796945.1 Plectus sambesii
TCGGGTTGTATCCCAAGCATCATTACCATCACTATCATCACCCCTTCGCTCTGTGTTCGTCAAACGAATTTTGTATTTGATCAAGCTGATTGACTGATTAAACGGATTGTTTGCAAAATCGTCGTCAAAAACGATTCCACCTAAATTTATAAGGTATTATCACATCGAAGATTGCTATCATAATTTTTAGTCCAACCTAGATAGCTATTGTTGCATTGATCAGAGAGTTGATTGTTCAAGAAGGTTACAAGATCAGCTTCGCTGTTATTGCCTAAAGCAAGGAAACCATTTAGATGCGAGTCCAGTCAGGGACTACTTCACTCACCATTGACTTCAACGGTCATACTAATGGTAATATTGCCAAGTGGAGTGTCAATGGTATGGTTACCGCTGTATGCGGCTTGAGCATATTTCATAATCGTCGCAGTAGATGTTGTTACCGGAGCATACGCTAAGGACATGTACAAATGCCATGAGGTGCTTGATGTTTGGATGACCTTGAGAAACGGGCACTTGTTAGGCCCGCCGCCCGGCAAGAAGTCCTCCAAAGGTAGTATAGTTCCATCCGTCCCATAGACATTCTTGCTAACAGGTTGCACCAAGTCTCTGAAGCCTCCGGTGACTGGCCAAGCGGGGTAAATTTGCTCATCGTAAGAGGTTTCGAATTTGTAGCGGAACTGCAAATTATCGATAATAGAACGGATGTACTGGGGCGACCTGTGACTATAGAAGGTCGTGAAATGCGCTCTACACATGGGCAAGGCATTCCACTATAGAAATGTTTTTGTCCTCAAGAATTTTCATTGCCCAAGTTGACGAGCTTTTTAAAACAACGTCGAGTATATTTTTTTAATCCAAAAATACTCATTTTCGCTAAGTAAAGTGGCTTCCTTACTTCATGTCGACAGAAATTTCCCTAGTCCACCTCCCAGTTGCTCTGTCATAATAGGCACGAGATTCCTACCCCCCAACACCAGTGTCAGTAGTTTTTTGTTAGTTGCAAGAATTCAGCCTCCCAAACGCTTTGAAAAGTAATTTGTCGAAGAAGGATCGTCACACGAGTGAGTGTCAGTGAGTTTCATCGCTTTAACTCAGCCTTTATGAAATATTGCAAGATCGCCATCTTTTGCGCTGATCGTAACGGCACAGCTATTGCACTCACCCCCAGAAGCAAACCGAACGAAGCTCCGATGAGAATTAAGGGTACGAAGAATTCAAAGGCTGTGAAGATTGGTGATCTAATCTGACTGAGAAAGTTCTTCCATAGCAGCAGACGGAGTTGGGCAAAGGCGCCCATTGTTCCTCACACTCTGTCGGCTTAGTGAGCCAGCTCGTTCGGGAACTGCAAACTATGACTGCAAACACAGTCTTCTTAGCGTTTTATAGCGCTCTTTTTACGACGCTGGAGAGACGGCGACCAAGTGGTTTGTGTCAATATCAACGCAGGCGCACCTTGATAAGGGACGCTGCTCTATCGAATATAAGTTTGCGGACTGAAGAATACGACGACAGTGGGTCAAAGTCAATTTGTATAAGACAATGAGTCAGTACAGACGTCATCATCAGTGATCGTTCGATGACGAGCGTCGACCATCATCCGTCTGATTCAGAATCTTGGCTTCAAATCTCCATTTGTTTTACGACACCACATGTAGTCTGTCGAAGTGATAACCACAATGTACTCTGATAAGACATCACGTAGTATGTCGAAGTGATAGTCACTTTGTACTCTTGGTCAGACAATAATGTGTCCGTATGGAATGCTGTCATCTGCCGCGGCCCATATTGTACCGTACGTCAGCGCAAGGCGATTGAAATGGTGACGATGCAGAGGCAAACGTCATTTTTATCTCAGTGATAGTACGGGGAGTTTTCGACTGTTTACTGAAGTCGATCACAATTGAAATTTTATTAGGTGGTCACAGTCGATAGATATAGTGCAGCAGAGATCGGCAACACTGTCAACAAGAAATTTCTATCCGCTTTATATTGTGCACTGTCACTGATGAAAAAGGAAACTAATTATTGATGCGCCGTGGGACAGTAGCTGGGTTTGGGATCTGCACATAGAGTAGAGCCCGGATATAGGAAAATGCAGGGGAGAGCGAAAGAATTCTCATACATGCGGGTTCCTCTAATATTAGTATCTCTTAAGCGCTTGTGGCATAGTGCAGGAAATCGTAGCTGGTCCGTTGCACGCGGGCTTCTCTTAGATGAAAGTTCTACTATACTAAAATTGGTAGGACGATATGCCAACGCGCGTCTACAGATTCCTTGCGATATACAGCGGTACACTACTTGAAGTTATAAGTCCTCTGAGTGTACTGCTATAACCATGCGCTTTAGATAACGATGTAACGCATGTGTACAAGTGTGCAGCTAGAGGCACCATATTTTGAAGTGCAGCAAGCACTAAAACGCTGATAACAAAGCGACTCGCCAAGTGGTAATGCTTCAAGCGAAACGATTCTCCCTTATATGCATGACTGCCGGCTTGGTTGCATTTATAGACAAGTGATGATACACATTCTCAAGTATTGATCGCGATTTTTATCGAATATTATCACCGACGATCAAAACTAAACGACGTCTTCATACAGCAATCAAAAGTTTTAGATAGTAAAAACGCTAAATACAGTGTAATATGAAGACTGAGAACGAAAGACCGCTAGTCGAGGTCCATTTCGTCATCGGTCTTTCCGCGTTTCGGCTCGGGCTCGCGAACGGTTGCGTCCTCCGACGAGTCGCCTTGACCAGATTCGGAAGAACCGGAACCTGTAAACAGCGTCAGTAACCATCGACTAACAACACTCCTCAACATACCCGAAGGATTCTTCTCGTCGGCAGCTTTCGGACCACCTTCGGCCTCCGTCAGTTTCTCGGCGAACTTTTCCATGTCTAAAGTAAGTCTTTGATGCTGTAAAAACGAAGCCAACAACAAACCTCCACGAGACGCGGCCTCGACCGCTTCGGGATTCACGCCGAACTGCTGCAACACCGGACCGAGCTGGCCCGTCTGCAGCGCGTGGCCGAAGATTTCAGTCGCCTGCAACCGAAGTCTTCAATTGTTAG
This sequence comes from Plectus sambesii, assembly GCA_002796945.1. Lineage (NCBI taxonomy): Eukaryota > Metazoa > Nematoda > Chromadorea > Plectida > Plectidae > Plectus > Plectus sambesii. Next base: position 3,073 of record NIUQ01004491.1, read on the forward strand.
GACAAAAAGCAGGCTGGCACTTGGAAAGAACGCGAAAAGTGAGAAATACGCATTTACTTAGGAAATTTGGTCTTCGATTAAATAGATGAGGCAAGAAAAGGTCTTCGCGTGTAAAGAAATCATGAGGGAATGTGAGGCTTTCACTAAGTTTTTATCAGAATGCCATGAAAACGTTGGCTTACTTGGCGAAACTGCGGCGCACGAATGGTTTGTTGGAGTTCCTCGCGGTTCTGCTCGACCGGCGCCTCGGTGGGCAGCAGCGGCAACAGACGCGCCTCGTTTCCTTCGCTGCGCACCGCTTCCTGCAGATTCTCGCCCGTCATCACAGACTCTAGGCTGATTTCTGAAAGTCTGCCATCATTAATCACTGAAGCAATACTATGACAGATAACGAGGAAGATTTTTACATAAATGTAACTGAGCCAAAATGATTGAGTTAACAAGTCAAAATCGGGTATGATAGTAGAATCAAGATAGAATTATTTAAGCATTTCCAAACTATTATATTTTTCTTTTTACTGTATTATTTGAGAATCACGAAGCACAAATTGGCTCTACCTCTTCCCGCAGGGCCTTGACCCTGAGGCACGCTGATAGACGAGATGATATTTTGCAGTTCAGAGAGTTGAATAGGCGCCGTCGTCTGCCCCTGCTGCGTTCGACCGCGCCCCGTGCGACCCGTCGGCGGTGTGCTCGTCGCCGCCGTCGCCGGTGTCACATTCGTCGTCAACGGAGTCCTAAATACAGCACGATGAAAATGAAGCAACGGAAATGTAATTTTTGGCCATTTCGGAATCACTTTGGTAAAGTTACATGAAATTTAACTTCAAAGTGATTGATTACATACTATTAGCATGTTAAAATAGTGTCCTCTTAAATAAGCAGGAAAAGGCGAGTGTGAGCATTTGGAAAGCGAGACCGGCTCTGGAAATCGAATCCCGCCAGGCCAAATGCATCTAATTCTATTTGCTCCATTTTGACCGTTCAGTGTCGCTGAGAGAACACTGAACGGCTTCGATACGAGCATGACATTTAGGTAGGCAACAGAGCAGAATAAATGTTAAACTTACGAGGAAATGCCTCCATCGCTGCCGCCTCCGAGCCCGAGCTGCGGCAACAGAGCGCTCGCCGTCGCCGGGTCGAGTCCGCCGCCGCCTTGACCCATCAGGCCTGAAACGATTGCTTCAGTACTACAGATATACGGGGTACACCATCACTCAATCCTAATCATGTTTCTACGATCCACATTTTTTAAAATTACTTTATCGAAAGTTTCAGTCTCTTAATACCTAGATTCGTTCGCAGAACTCTAATAAAACGTGATTATTGCAGATCACAGAAATATTTATCAACTTTGGAACAGATGATCTGTTGGCACCGTCATGTTAATGATATATCAAGAAGTTTACCTTCCTACGTTAACGAAGTAAAAATTTAAACTACGCTACTCAATATCTTTTTTAACCAAAAACATAATTTTCAACGTACTAAGCAGTTGCATAAGTTGGCCCTGGTCCAGATTGCCCAAGGCGCCCAGATCCTCAGCGCCGCCGAGACCCAAGCCGGCCAGCTGGTCGGCTCGATCCCCTCCACCACGACCCACACTGCGCGTCGGCGGATTGTTCAGCAGATCGTTCACTTTACGACAGTATTCGTCGTCTTTGTCAGTTTTGCCTTCCTAAAATACACTTTCATTTAGATAACTACAATCATTTATATAATCCGCCGGCAATCGCAGTGCCGTTAAGAGAGTGGCTATCAAAATAGTCAATTTCGCGAACAGTCTTTGCAACCGTTATTCGTTCTCAACTTTATCAACCATAGCTGAACGATCATCTGACTCTTGATTTTAGGAGATCAACTACAACTGCACTAACAGCAACGACTGAATTCTAGCTTTAAGGATGCTACCCCACTAGTTTTTCTAAACCGTTTGCGAGATTATCAACGCATGCCTTTATTTCTCCAAAAAGGAAATGCCCTAAAAGGCCTAAAAATAAAGAACGATACATACCTGCAGCCAGAAGAAGCAACGACGATCCGAGTTTTTGAACTTGAGCACGAACACGCGACCATCGGGGCATTCCTTGACACGGAGAAACTCAGTGTCGCCGGGAAAGATGATCAGATCGTCGACGACAGCGCCCGTCTCGCGGTTCTTCCAGCAGAAGTGCATCAGCTGGTCGTTCGACTGCTTGATGAACACCTGCCCTTTGGTCTTGTCGGCGACCACTTTGCGCTTATCCGGAGTCGAACCCGCGCTTAGGGCAGACTTTCCTGCCTGAAATTTCACCAAATTATCCCATTACAACGCCAGTTGTAACACTACTAAAACTCTTTAGAAAAATAGTCGGTAGTGCAACAAAGTTAAAAACAAAACATTTGCCCTTTAGATCCTTTTTACATTATTTAGGTAACTAAAAACATACCTTGAACTCGACAAGATAGCCAGACGACTGCTGAGACGAACGGGTGTTCGCAAACATCGCCGTCATTTTCAGCCTTTACGGTCGATAATGAATTGTTTTTGAAAAGATGGCGGATGCCAACTAAATCCTCTTGAAATCGACGGCTTGCGAAAGCTAATACCGCTAAGCCAGAAGGAGGATAAACGATCACAACTTTTTTCGATCGAATGGAACAACGATCGCAACCAAAAGTGCAGCGATGATGACAAAGCAATTGCGTATCGTCCAAGCATCATCTTTTCGAGACCCAAAAAACTAAATTTGAACTACGGTATAAACTTTTTGCGATGTGAAAAGCGCATTATCATCGCGAAGTACTAAACGGCTAACCGATCTTGAGAGAGTGACAAATCGTCGACAACTCACTCGGCAAAGACGAATTTTTGGAAGATGGCGTGTTCTACAAACGGCACTGAATCTTTTAGCATGGTCTTCTCTGATCCTGACTTCTGTACAATCAAAAGTCGGGAGGATTTTCTCAGATCTTTTGTGGCTAATAATATGGATCGTAAATGGATGGAAAAGGATAAGGAAGAAAATTTTAAAATAATTCATAGTTTGTTTCTAGCATTTTACACTCCCAGTGAAGGCGACAAGAAGTTCACGGACGAAGAAATAGAAGGCTACAAAGTTGACAAAGACCCCAAATGGAACAATAATTGTATATTTGTTATAGCAAAGCGAGATGGTAACGTTATAGAGCAACCATGCGGTCGAAAAAGCTTGGCTGGAGCCACACGGAATAAGCTTAAGGATCTTAACTCAGCAATGAGAGACGACATTGAAGAACAAAAACAAGAATTTATAAGAGACAATCCAAAACCGTCGCCAGGTGCTTTTGAAGTAGATCACGAAATATACTTCTTTCAGTTACGCGAGCAGTTCATAAAGATATGGGAGGAAAAGCATGGTGTTGTGCCGGGTGGCAAGAAGCTTCCTGATGATTTTTCTCAAGCATGGAAAGCTTATCATAAGGAGAATGCAAAGTTGCGATGGCTGTCAAAACAAGCAAATCGAGACGGTGGGAAAGCGATCAGCAAACAAAGGAGTCCGAAAAAGTAGGTTCAATACTAGTAAGTTTGAATAATAATTAAATTTTAAATGAGTAATAATATATATGTATCTTATTCTGATCTACTAGTTAAGTTACTGAAAATAATAACTTTTGAATAATAATAATTAGGGCTGTAACGGGGATGAGGGAAATTCCCGTCCCCGGAATTTGAATTTGTTCCCTGCCCCGAAATTCCCCGCCCCTAAAATTTTGATTTTTCTTTACTCAGTTATCATAATTAATTAATTAAGTATTAGTTCAGAATAACTAAGAGAATATCGATACATTATTATACATTTTAAATAGTATTAATTAACTTTATTTCGCATTTTTTGTCTTCATTCCCGGAATTTCCATTTCCCAGTAGCCGTTGCAGCCTTAATAATAATCATTTAGAATTATTCTCTTTGATAGTATTTAAAGTACGATAATATGTAGTTTTGTATATAAACTTTAAAGAAAATCATTCCAATGATCAGTATATATTTACACTGCACAAAAAATTTCTAACAATCTGATAATTTTTCTACAATATAACAATGCATATAAGGGGTGACAGCCTGGCTATGGTTAAATGACTTAAGAGTGAATGAAAGTTTGGATGTTGATAATAGTTTGATTTGATATATCTGAGTCATCACACATTTCACGAAATGAATCGACGAAATGGCTTTATTAACTTTGATTATTTCCGTGATAAAAATGAACCGAAATTTCGGAGATAGTATTGAATTTCGGGGATGGCGACCAATCAAATCCTGTAGACGGAGAATTTCCTGTCCCCATTAAAACCCTTTACCATATCCAAAATTCAGACCACTCCATAGGCTAAACCCGAATTTATTATTGAGATTACGTTTGAAAAGAAGTATCCAAACTGTGCCGATTGGTGCGGCTTGGTCCGAACACCCATACAGGAAGAGCTTGATTCTTATAAGATAGTAAAAGATTATTAAAGTAAGGCAGAATAAGTCTGGATATCCATGCGCGCGCGTATCGTGACGGAGTAAGTTTGGACAACACGTAATTCATTTTAATAATGTTAGGTCGGCTAAGCCAAGAGCAATTTCATTCTGCTCACTTTCGTGTGACGAAATAAAGAATAAGCCAAATTTCATTTTGGCTCTAAACGTTTTCTTTTTAAGGAGATAACGCGCGCATATTTAATGCTCGAGTAGTCTATAGCTCCGAATACGCGTATCCGGATTTAGACTGCCTTTAAAATATTAGAGTTTTATGGAATACCGCTTTTCTAAAAATAATACATTGTATCGTATTATACAGTGAAATTCGTTTATATCGGTACTTGGGGGACCGGCCAAAATTACCGATATAGGCGAAACAGATGTCAACTTATTCTGCATTTGTAATAAGTAATAATACCAGAGGGAGTGAGCGCCGACGAACATTTTCGGTCAAGCTTTCAAATTATTTACATAATATTTTGATAACTGTTTAATGCGACATGAATGTGGCTTTATTTAATTGCTTTTTTAGTACCTTGATAGAAAATTGATAATTTAAATTAGTTTAAATTCGTTTTCTAAGCCCACGATTTGTGTAAGAGAATAAGACTTGTTATTAATTGCGATCACCCTTTACAATCGTGATTTTCGGACTGCGGTATTCTCGGCTGCATTCCCTAAACATTGATGAAATTACGACAATAATTTTTTTAATTAATAAATTTAATTAGAATTCGAAAAATTCGTATTTCAAAATTTGAGAGCTTTTGATTTTACCGTTGTTTTAGATTTCAGTGAAACTGGCTTGTAGTTGGAAAAGTATCAGAACCAAGAAACATCTCAGGCTAAACCAAATATCGCTTCCCCATTCTTAAGGGGCAAACGTTGTTAGACTGAAAGAGATGTTTGGCTTTAACCGGGACATGGATGAATACTGAATATTTATTTTTAAAGATCAGATCGACTAAAACTCCGCTGATTTAGAGCTGAATTTGACAAACGTTTGTTCAATCATTAGCTGAGATAGTAAACTATTGCCAATTATAAATCTTAGCTAATAGTCCTGATTATTATTAACTGAAGCTGTTTTGGCCTAACTTGGGCCTTATTCATTTGGCTTACTTTAGCTAAAGTCGTAATTAACGCATTGTGAAAGTACGGTCTCGTATTTCTGACTTATACTAAAGTATTCAATATGAAACTGGTCCGGAATATCGGTATTTAATGTCTCATGCCACTGCCCATTGGTGAAGGATTTTATTATGATGGCATACAGTGGCATAGGACTCGATGTTGCATCTCATATTTGAAATTCGGCTCACTCATTTTTAGTGAACGTAGCGACCATCACACCCAGGAGTGTGGCCCCTAAGAGCACTGAGATGCAGCAGTACATGATTTCTATTGGATTGGCCGGAAAATTTTGCGTCTTAATATTGTCTTAGGTTGAAACAGAGGCAAAACTTTCCTATCATCCCAATATGTAATCTAGAGGATGGACTTACAAACCATAATAAGTTTTGGTTACCTAGTTCCTTTACTTCACCAAAAGGTTGATGATTGCCATCCTACTAACTGTTGCTTTTGATTTAGTATCAGTCTTAAGATTGCTTTTAGTACCTGAAAAGGTGGCATTCATGCTTCTTTAATTCATGTTGGATTGGTTTAACATTGCGTGCTTTAGTTTAAGTTGTACTTAATGCAATAATGAAGCATATCCCTCAATACCACTTAGCTGAAGCACGTCATATGTTAGTGGAAGATTGTTAGTATAAGCGGTGTGATCGATGTAGTGAATGCGCGATGATATATATCTCTGTCTCATTTGCTTTAAATTTCTTATCTACTCTTGCATTCCTAGTCTGTCCCTCACTGCTTTCGTTTTTCTACTTCTCTCCTCTGTAATTAGTGCAACTACTCATTGTATTTTTAAAATTTTCGCCTCTGTTGGGGTGTTTAAACTGTAGTCATATGTGACACAGATACATTCATTGCCGTAACTCATTATCATTGTGAAATGCTGTCTAAATGTGTTGTGTTCTATCTTACTCTCACTCGCTTGCTGTCTTGTATCTCTCTCCTTCACTTGGCCCCGCAAATACAGTCAAAATTTTTCTAAGAGTAACAAGATATCAAGCCAGGCACCGTAGCTGGCAAAGATGACCTCGTTTTTTGGTGCGAAAACACCGTTTTTCACCAATAATGATAGACATTAACCGCTATTTACGTGTAACATTAGTAGAATGAAGCGCTGTCGACTTTCAAGATTGAAAAATTTTGACCATAAGTTGATTGTTTCTGTTCTGTTTTGTATCGGCGCACTGGTCTTGTCGCTGGATGGCGCTGTAGTCGACAGTAGTATGATGCCACTGTTGACTACAGCGCCTATATAGTCTAATTGTATTGTCTCGCTCGCATCTATGCATTGTTGTTTGTTCACTCTCGCTCGCGCCTGTGCGCCGTCTGTGTGTCGCTACCCATTGACCTGTTTCACCGAAGACACCTCAAGCTGCAACAGGCGACAGTGTCAGTTTCCGTCCCTGCGACACCTGAACTCGACACTTCAGGGTGTCACCGCTTCCGCTGGCCGAATATTCTAAGTTCTTCGCTGCTCGCCAGGACCCCGACCAGTCGTCCGCCGACTACGTCATCCAGCTCCGCACCCTCGCCGCGTCGTGCTCCTGGCCGATCTCTCTCGACCGCGCCTTGGCGATCGTATTCGTCATGGGCATATCAAGTAACAAGCTGCGACAACAGCTCCTACAGAAAGACTATCCGTCGATTGACTTGGCTCTGGAGCAAGCGAATCAGTATGATTCAATTCTGCGCAAAGCGCTTCGTAACAGCAGCAGCCGTCCAGCAAGTTCCGCCAACTTGGCAGCCTCCGTCAACCAAGTCCGGGGTAGAAGCAAGAGTACGAGCGCCGCTCCTCCTTTCGACCGATGCGTCAGGACCGGCCACAGCGACGACGAGCACCGGTATCGCTAGGCCGTCTTTAACTCCTGCTCCAAGGTTGGACACATCGCGCGCGCCTGCCGTTCGAAGCCGCGACCGTCTCAACGTCCGCAGTCTACGCAGCGCGCCGTCTCTTCCAAGGGGGAGAAGAAGGAGAGTATACGCCAAGACGAACAAGGTCAGCTTCAGCGTAGACGTTATTCGACTGCCGTTCAGCGACGCCGCCCTCCGACCACCGGCTGTTCGACGACTCTCCAACGATGACAATGCCCCACTGCACCATCTTCTTCAGGACGGGAAAGGCGAGTACACGTCCTTTAATTGGTCGTCGCAGTGCCAGCAAGCGTTCGAGGTGAAGAAGGTCGTACTGTCGCCGTTTATTCTGACGCATTACGACCCTCGCCTGCCGATTATTCTGTCCGCCGATGCAAGTCCAGTTGGTGTTGGTGCAGTGATCGCGCACCGTCTGCCGGACGGGAGAGAGACTTCCATCGCGCCCACCTCCAAGACGTTGACGCCGACGGAATTCAGGTACCCGCAAATGGAAAAAGAGGCAAATTGTTATTAATCAAACGCAGGAACAAAAATATTTACTGGTCCGGAATAATCAATCTGTATTTTTTGCAGCGGCAAACGATATAGGTGAAACTCAGAAATAATTTCGCATTTTGTCAAAAAGTCAGCATCAATTTTTTTGAATAATTGATTGTTAATCTTTTTACACGTCGTTTTTAAAGTTATTGAAGAATACTTCTGACAACGTAATCAACCCTCTACCGATTGATGATAAAATGGAACATGGTTTTCTTTCAGGCGTCCGAAGGAGCGATTCGATCTTTATCGACCGGTCTTTGTGTGGACATCAATGTCGCAAAACCGCTGCGAACTTCGACTAGCGAAAAGTCATCATCGGGCAAGCTGAAGAGGCAGCATTCACTGTGCGAGGGATGTCCATCATGGACGGTGTGGGGCGCGTCTCGCCATTCCTGTCATCTGTTTTTGTGTTTGCGCCCTTCATTTACTTTCCACCACTTGACTGTTTGTTTTTTTGTATCGCTCGGTGTTTCTCACCTTTTTTGTTATATCTTTACTAAGCCATTGTAAGCGCTATTTGCGCCAACGTAACGACACCCGTATACTACTTTGTCCTTTGTATGTTGCGATTATCACTGTTGTTTTATGAGAGTGGTTCAAATAAAAAACAATAATTTCGCAATACCGCAGTGTATTGCGAAATTATTGTTCTCATTTGAACTACCCTCGTAGTAAATATGTGTGCGTTCTATTGTTGCGTAGCGTTTTGAAATAAAGGATAAGACTGAAACCCCTGTATTACATTATGTTAACATTTTCGCCATAGGCTAGCTCACACTCACTATGGCACTAAAAGTCTACGTTAAACTTTCAGTAAAAAATTTCTGTTGGGATCGAAATAAAAAGGTGCTTTAGCATCCTATTGCATTCGTTTCCTAAAAGCTTCCTGAAGTTGTCTTTTAGTTTCACTAGTCATCTGTGAAGAGAGATTGCTTTATAATGACTTACTTGTCAGCGTTAATGGATAAGTACCCAAACCTTCACGAACTCAGCTTAAAAATCGAGAGGAAGAACGAGCTGTTAATCAAAAGAATACAATTAATTAACTGTCAGCTCGTTCTTTCTCTCGATAGTTCAAGCATTTGGTTTCAATTACTTCTGTACCTTTTTCGCATTTGCCTGAAATTCGCCTGAACCTTTGAAATTTCACTTCATTTCTAACAGACAGGTGTGGAAAGCGAATATGAACGAGCCAACGATTTTCTAAAGGGAACACTTTCCCTTTATCGCTTATGTTTAGAGGACGGCCAAAATTTAAGTTTGGTCTTTAAACAGTGTAAGGTGTATGGTGGTCTCGATTGGCAAACCTGAGTGGTACATTACCGTAAACAGACCGCTCTCGTTTTGCACTTCACGGTCAAAAGATCGGCGGTGCAAAGAAAATAAAATAATCGTAGAATAACTTTATTTCTTGTCTTGTTTTGACATTTCTCCGAATCCAACAAGTCATGGCAGCGAACCGTGTGCCTTCTAGTACAGCTCCATTGAAGAGCGTCCAAGCGAACAAGTTATTGTTGGAAGAAATTTGCAGTAACGAAGAACTGCTAAAAGATATGAAAATTGTATGCGCTTATTTGTATAATTCGAACGTCCCTTTAACTTTTGCCACTTTCAGCTGCCGGCCAATTACAATTTTGAAGTTGCCAAGACGATTTGGAAAATTCGTACTACAGGCTGCAAGCGAGGCATGTCTGTGTAGACTTTGATTGATTTAATGGTGCATTTTAGTGGCTTTACAGTTTCCCGAAGGACTGCTCCTTTATTCGTGCGTGATCTCCGATTTGCTGGAAAAATATACTGGCTGTGAAACAGTAATAATGGGCGACGTCACATATGGCGCCTGCTGTGTTGACGATTTCACCGCTAAAGGACTTGGTTAGTTTTGTTGTCTGATATGCGTAGTTTTGGAAATATTTGTGAAGACTTAATAATATCATAGCCTGCGAATCGATCGATGTTGCTTATCCTTTCTTGTTCCCCCATCATTAAATGTTTTTTCACTCTCGTATGTAATTATGTCCCTTTCATGTAGGAGAAATCGCCTTAATTTTTGTTCAGCAAAGCTACGTTTCCCCGACGTTTTTCATGCAATCGTTTTATTAGGCTGCGACTTGCTCGTCCATTACGGCCACAGCTGCCTCGTGCCAATTCAAAATACGGAAGGCATACAGATGCTCTACGTGTTCGTCGACATTCAGATGAACGCGGGCCACTTTATCGACACGCTCAAGGCGAACTTCTCGCCGGGGTCGACCATCGCGCTCGTGAGCACCATTCAGTTCGTTCGTTGTCTGCAGGTATGCAAGCAGTCGTCTTTATGAAACAATTTTGCGAAACGCTACATTGTAACGCTAATAGGATGTGCACAAGGCGTTGACCGCCGAAGGATATCACATCATCGTTCCGCAGTGCAAGC
>NIUQ01004492.1:0-13913 GCA_002796945.1 Plectus sambesii
ACAATTATCAATCTATTATTATTGCCACTTGATGATAAATAATTGTATCTCCGACGCGCGGTCATAATCACAAGCGGTACCAGGAGCTTGTACAACTCTAAACGTCCCTTCGTTGCAGCATTATTAGGACAAAATCTAACTAACCTTTTGTCTTCTCATTGAAGATTTCCATAAACAGAGCGATGACGCACGTTCATTATCCTTTAGCGTATCATAACTGCAGTGCAGACATAGGAAAGCTATTCTATAATCACCTTTTTTGAAGTGATAGCCCCTTATGTTCTTATGTGAGTGAAGGCTAAATTATTATTTCAAGAAAACAGCTACAGAAGAAATAAATGCATTAGCAAATAAAGTAAGAGAGACGGTAACATTAAGGCATCAAGGGCGCTTAAAAAACTCCAGAAACGTGAGCAAAGCTAATAAAGCTGCCAAGTAAGCATTATTAATTTGTCACTTTATAATGCGAAATTGAGAAGTTTTTGGTTTATTCTCTTTCTAACAAGGGGCTTGTTTCTTAAAACTTCAACAATCCCGTAATTCTGCAATTGCAACAGCTATATGAAATGTGCCCCAGGAATTTATAAAAATAAATTTATTATTTCTTGGTTTTAGCAGTAATGTTACTCCATTTTTAAGACCACGCGCTTGGCTTTCAAAGTGATACTTCGCTGACAACAATTGGCTACGTGTTGGACTTCTGGGGAGGAGTTAACCAGTGCTACATCTGGGATAAATCAATGTGTACTTCGACAACAGCGACGACGACGGGTGGAGCAACGACGACGGGTGGAGTAACGATAACCGGGGCAACAACGACGACGGGTGGAGTAACGACAACCGGGGCAACAACGACAACTGCAGCAGTGACGACGACTGGGGCAGCGACGACAACCGGAGCAGCGACGACAACTGGGGCAGCAACATCTACTACTGCAGCGACGACAACTGCTGCAGTAACGACGACAACTGCCGCAGTAACGACGACTGTTGCCACGACGACAACTGCTGCAGTAACGACAACGACTGCTGCAGTAACGACGACAACTGCCGCAGTAACAACGACTGTTGCCACGACGACAACTGCCGCAGTAACGACAACGACTGCTGCAGTAACGACGACAACTGCCGCAGTAACGACGACTGTTGCCGCAGTAACGACGACTGTTGCCACGACGACAACTGCCGCAGTAACGACGACTGTTGCCGCAGTAACGACGACTGTTGCCACGACGACCACTGCCGCAGTAACGACGACCACTGCCGCAGTAACGACGACCACTGCCGCAGTAACGACGACCACTGCCGCAGCGACTACGACATCTTGATCGGTCGATATAGACTTAAGCAATCGTATTAGACAATTGCTTCATACTTCTTCAGTAATGTATCCATCAGACACTTGATATCAAGAGATAGTTCGTTAAAAACAGCATGTATGCGGGTCTATATGTCTTTAGTATCATAGAAAATTGCTTGATGCAAGGATTTTTCATAAATATGCTGCAATACAGTGTGGTTTGCCGTGTTTATTTCAGCTGACGTCTGTCTTATGATTTTTGAATTTTTACAGAACATGCAACAACTTCATTTATGATGAAGTGCTTTATACCGCAGTAGTTTCACATAAATTAAAGTTGTTGTCAGCTGTGGGCAGGTAGCAGTTTCAGTTGAGTTGGTGAACTCGACCGCTTTGTCCTTCTATTGACCACAAGTAATATGTCACTGATCTCTCATCTAATCTGCACACATCTGTATTCGCGCCGTAGCCGTAAACTAGATGTTTGCAAGCCAGTTTTAATGCCGGTTGCGAAATTCATCATTACTAGCTCGTTTGTTTTAGAGATAAGACATGACGTAATAGTTTATCAAGCAGAGTAACTTTATTAGTATTTAGAACAAGCTCAAAATCAGAACTGAAGAGCGGGGGGAGCAGTAGAATTACTTGAAAATCCACGGTAATTCTTCAATAACTAGAAAGGTTCTGAAAACCGAGGTTTTTCTCCGCTCAAGCTCCAAGCGTTGTCCTTGATTGCTAAAATAATTAGGAGAGATGATTAAACTTTACTCACGCGAAGCGCGAGCTCTGTACATCTTGCCAGTCCGTACGTCCGTCAAAAGTATGCGCATCCCGTTGTTCTATGCAAACGATGACATCAAAAGCGTAATGCAATGATTCGCTAAATGTTTCGTTCTGTGATACCAGTTCGAGTCCAGTCAGGACTCTGGAACTTTTAAATCTATAAAACTTCTTCATCGCTGCGCAACTTTGAATTATTAAGTAATCAACCATCTTTTCTTGACAAGACATGACAGCTCTCATCCAACGCAATTTTTTGACTCAGTTTAAGATTTGAAAAATGAAACTACATCTACTCATCGTTAACCATCACTATAGACTCGCTTGTTTAATTAGTGTCTACTTGAGTAAAAAAGCTCGAGATAAGCCTTCGTGTTATAAAAGCGCTTCAAAAGCAGTCCGATGTGCTTCGCTCACAAAAGATATGCAAAACAAAACTTGTTTGAGTAAAGGAAACATTTTCTCAAATATAGCCGCGTGTCTTCTCTCACGAGGCTCTGAGCATAAAACAACTGGTAGACTTTTCTGCATGAAAGATCTCTACAAATAGTTATTTCTTTTCGATCAAATTGTTTGAAAAAGTTTGTGATGCTAATGAGCAAGAAAAAAGCTGAGCTCTCCGGGACATCAAATACCTTGATTGCGTCAGTGCACGAGATTACTTTTTATTAGTAAACTGATGTTTTCGTCGCTGCGAGTGTGTCTGTCTGGGTCCCCACAAGAAATTAAGGTTTTTCTGCGTCCACTTTAGCATGTCCTCCTGGCAGAAGCGCAGTTTTATGAAGTGCAAAACCATAATATGCGCCATGACATTTTATGCTCAACGATACGCAGCTGCAGCTGCTACGGCAAACTCATCTGAAAGAGACGCGTACATCCCACCCCCAAACTTAGCACCACTTAACAGATTGACAACACCTCCGCCATAACTTTATAAATACGATTGAACAAAAATATTTAAACAAGCTCAGAATATAATGATCAGCAATTGCATCTTTGTAATATACCACAGCCAATATCAGCAATATATAAGCAAGCTTGTAGTCCAGCGGTTTCGTTAGGGATCAGACAGACAGGGGCTGATTGCGAATATTTGAAACAGTAGAGCTGCCCTTTCTGGAGCGAGGGTCGAGGCGCTTTAGAGCTTTACGAACGAGACGAACCCACCTGAGGCCTGTTTCATAACACTGTTCCAAATGCAATTCTGCAATTTTCTGTTTCATTCAACTTTTTCGCAATTCTGCAATAGTCTTTAAAAAACATTTGAATATGAAGTGCCTGTCTCAAGTAGGACAACATGATACCGTAATAAATTATATTAATTTTAATATTCCAGCGTGATTACTTTTTCATTGTCATTGTCGAACTAGAAATAGTAAAGTTAAACGCGAAATTTTCTCAGGATGGCGCGGGAGCAAGAGGAAGTGGAATTTTTGAAGAAAGTCCTTGAGAACAAGGCTGTTTTATTCGGAAAGTTGTCACCCTTGCACCGTGCAAAAGACAAAGAGAACTGCTGGCAGAAGCTCAGCACTGAGCTAATCGCTGAGGGATCGACGTTGGCTACAGCCAACACCTGGAAGCAGCTGAGTACGACCAGGTGGCAGCACTGCCTCCGCACGACCTTAGCGAAAGTAGACAAGTGGAGGCAGTCTGGAGCCGCAGGCCCTCTCTTCGATCGACTGACAGAGAAGTGGGACGACGTAGACGACATCGTGTACGCAATCCTCGGCAAGGATTCCGTCAGTGTAAATGGACTCGATATGCCGGAGACCGGCGAGGAGGGGGTGTCGCCCACATCGTTCCTCGACATGAGCTCTGTCTGTTCAGACGATGAATATCCCAGCACCCAGAAGAACGTAAGTGTATTATTTTGAAATATAGTATGTGCCGGAAGTAACTATACACCCTTTTTAACTTTTCATTATGGTAGCTTTAATCATCATATAATAATCATCATCGAGTTTCATCATTAATCGCAGCAGTACGCGCGTTGCACACATTTATTACGGTTTGATGGTTGCATTCATTTTTCCAAAATTGTCCTAACAAACTCATTATTTGCTTTCAGTTAAGATTTCTCAAAAATTAGCCGACAGATTCTAATGAAACTTTACATAAATATAGTGGAAAGGCTGGGCTACAAATGAATGGTTGTTCATGATAGTTCGATGATGCTTTGCTGAGGTTATTAATCACAGAGCGAACGACTGTCCGCATGTTTGGCATTTTCTGCTCCGTGACAATTTATCTCAGCAAACCATTATCGAACTATCATGAGCATCCGATCATTTGTAGCCCAGCCTTTCCACTATATGTATGTAAAGTTTCATTAGAATCTATCCGTTAGTACATCAGTGTTTGTGCTAAATATCATATTTTGAAAATCGCCATTAAATGTTACTTTTAGAACAAGGAGCCGTCGCTGATCGCCACAAAACACCAGCGCTTAGCCGCGTCGCCGTCCACGCCAGTATCGTCGTGTGCGACATGGAAACCGTTCGCCGCTCCCCTCTCGCCTGTCGCCGTCTCAAGGGCTCCTGCCGCCAAGTTGCACCGAATGATGTCGCCCACGCCTCAAGCTTGTGCGTTGTCTGAGAGGGCAATTCGTGATGAGATTCAGTTGTGCAAGTTTGAGAAGACCTGTTTAGAGATTGGTTATTTTAAATTGCAACTTGTGGAGCAGAAATTGCGCAATCGTCAGCTGCAGGTAGCAGTTTTTGATTTGGAGGAGGCGCGCTCCTGCGAACGAACAGTCGATATTGGTTCGGGTCTAAGCTGTTGTGTTTATTCTATAGGGTGGAGGGGTTATTTTTTTAATGTTAGGTGATTTTTGTCAGTGTTAGGGCACATTGTTCTGTTGGCTTTAATTGGATGGAATTGATGAAATGTTGAATGGAGAATGTTGATGAAGTTGAAAATAAATCTTTAAAATAATCTTTAAAAGGCTCAACTAATCAAACTAACTAATCAAATGCAAACTACTTGCACTTCGCTAAGAACGAATACCTACCCGGCCAATTTGACCAAGAGTTGTTAATTCCCATTTGCACTTTCGACCGCAGCAAACGGCAGCTCGAGCAAGACACATTTATTTCGTAGACGTAAGAGAAAGGGCCGGTTTCACATCGCATACTTTAACTAGTCGGACTTAACGCAATGATAAAGCATAGGCCTTAAGTCCGACTTTAGCTAAAGTACGCGATGTGAAACCGGCCCAAAATGTAGCATCCTCGACGTCTTAACGAAGTCAGTGGTGTTGGTGCGGGCAATGAGCTGCCGAAACTCTTGCGAAATCAACGCGTGACAGGCGGCATTAAATTGCCAGCTGCTTCTTTATTTGCTCATCCATCTCTTGTCAAAGAAGAAGCAGCCCTCAGGGAGCAAATTAGTTTTATAAGCGGCAGATTGCTCATAAACACTATTACCGTCGTCGTGGCAACTGAACAAACGTTTTCGAGATTCCCTTGGTTACATGCGCACTTTGTCTGTCATTATCGGCTGACCGGTAAGTCGAACGTTCTTTACCGATCCTCTCCGAGACAGGCCGATGGATTAAGCAACACATTGCCAGACAAAGAAACGGCAGTGAGCGGCGTCGCAATGAGTGCTGCTCAAGCGTTGTTTCTTTTTACACCTCTCTTACTGGTACATCTCATTTCTGCCATTACAAATCAAGGTAATTTCGACCTTTTTCTTTTGCCTACCCTACCGAGCGCATTTTCAGAACTATTGGATCGTTTCATATCACCGAACTGCTCCGTGAACTCCTTCGACTGCGGCGAAAAATGCATACCGATCAATCGATTTCACGACTGTGTCAACGACTGCGCTGACGGGCTGGATGAAGGTACGGTAGCTGCTTTATGTCAAAGATTAGAAAATGAAAAACGCCGTTATTCGCGACCGCTCGCATTTTTCTCAATTGTATTTCGCTGACAAGCTCATACGCCAATATGCGAAAGAATAGTGATAGGCTCGATGCGTTTATTAAGAAGTTTGGGCGCGAATGCCTTATCTCAAGTATATTGCGCGAGAAAGAGGTCATTGAAGTCATGGGCGAGAAGGTGGTTTTCATGCCTTATTTTCGGACGCTACATATATTCTCACTAATATCGCTAAGTTTACCAAAAATATGAGGGCTACTTACTACTAAAGAAACTCAATGCAGCAGTGAACAATGATGGATGGGGAGTTGCACAAGCCCCTCAGAGGGTATGGCACGCCCTCTTGATAAGATCAAGCATACTTAATTCTTTCGCATATCTCTTCACTTATCAGGCGATGCTCATCTAAAACCTTAGGATTCCTTAGCGAATTCATCATTGAAATGTTGACTATGAAAACATGCGCGCGTGTGTGATTTGACAGTTTTGCGACAGACATCTCCCCATCCCCAAAGGGCATCATCCATTGACCTTTCCGACGTATAATTTTTGCTGCTTTTTTATAAGAGAGCAGATAATCAACTTTCGCGAGCGCGTAACATTTTGTACCAATCTGCAATACTAGGGAGGCAGCTATCACAACTTTTGATATGATATGTAATCATCCACGTATCCACTACACGTCATTTTAAATAGTTAATTGACTATCCATGTCTGAATTTTCGACGACTCTCGAGAAATGCCAGTTTTTTCCTCTCGAGTAAACCTTTGTGATCACAACGGCGACTTCAGAATGTTGGCCGGGGATGATTAAGTGCGATGGATGTCGTTGCGTCGATCCGCAAGACGCCGATGTGCTCTGTCTGGATCGTCAGGGAAGCATGATCTCGAAGTTCTGCAACACGCGGCCAGAGACAAAGTTCGAGTGCAACAACGGTGTCTGTGTGCTGCTCAAGTGGATTCTAGACGGACGCAATGATTGCGGCGATTGGTCTGACGAAAGTGAGCCTTCCGCTCGCTTTTTCTCCTGTTCATTATTGAGCTTACAATTTTTCCCTCGCCAGGATTTACTGTTTCGCTTATTATGTTTTAGTGACAGCAACAGGAATATTTGATATCCTGTGCTAAATATGCCTGTACCTTTGTAATCAAAATGTTATCGACTGACTTTGTTCGAATTAGCCGCGACAGTTGCCTTTTTAGAGGAAAAATTTGCCATAGCGTAGTCTTGTAAGTAATATTTTAGTGATGACTAATTTCCCTCATTGTCATAACGGAACGTCGCTCAAAATATATAATTCTTTATAGGCGGTTACATTTAGTGCCAACCTTTCATGAGATAATTTCAATCAAAATCATTGCAGCTTGGGTGCAGTTCCTTATGACGGCCGATTATTTTCGCAATCACACTGCCACCTTCTAATCTTAAAATCTAATCAAAGCTGCGGATAAAGTTAACCTTTGTATAATTGAAAATGTTTCGTGATTAATTGCTTGCGTGCAGATCCATGCAACTTTGGCTACGACAGTCGATGCCCGAGCGGAACTCTATGTCGCTTTATTCTGCCGATGAGCATGGAATGCTACTGCCCGAGTGCCGGCTGGACGCACAATGGAATAGAGTGCGTGCCGCGTAAGAATTTCTTTTCTATAATCAATAGTTGGCAAACGATTGACGGAAGTCTGATTTTGTTTTCGTCATGTGCGTTCTAATTTAAGCTACTGTTCCGCCCATTTAAGTGCAGCCCTGTCCTTAATTGCTTTGTTATCGCCTTTAGCCTATTCAGCTATAACTACATCCTTCCCACGTTAACCAGAGACTGGGACACTCAATAAAATGAGTGGGAATTCAAAATTTAATCTTTGCACGAGCAGCTTACTGAATCGTAGAATTTGATCAGTTTAAACGATCTCAAACCTTGAATGGTCTATATTTTTGTATCAAAGGGCACTAAATTCGGGCACTTATTCGTGCTCGGTGCAAAATTAATCCATTTAGCATTGGCCAACACAACGTCAACTACTACGACAACAACGACAACTTCGACGACAACAACTGCGCCAAAGTGTCCCGGCTGCGTCCCGAATAACCTAACAGACCTCTACGCAACATTGAACACGTCCATCAAGTTTGCGTACGTGTTAGACACGGGCGTGCGCATGGCCGATGATGTCAAATTCCTGTCGGTCGCTACACAAACGTATTTGATACCTTTGGCAGCTACGTTTCCCGGACGAATCGTGCAATACGTCTTCTTACCGTTCACAACAAGTGAGTGCAGATATTATGTCAACACTGTTGATCGGTGCACCAAATAAAAATTTTGGTCTCGTCACGAAAAGATTATTTAGAAATCGATAGACGGTTAGAAATATTCAACCAGAAAGATTCAATTCTTTGTTAAAAGCAATGATAGAGATCTAAAATCTAAAAGTGCTATGGTGCCTTCACTTCATCAGTCCACATAAAATGTAGCGATCACACAGAATATTGCTGCAGTGAGAGTATATAACTGTGTTCTAAAGGATGATATCGACGTAAATTATCTACTGCATCAGTTGGAAAAGTGGTGCATCATTTTTTTGTGCCAAATAATATTGCGTCGTGTTCCTGCACTTGTCGCTCTAATTTCATTTTTGGCGGGAAGCAAAATTTTGTGGCATGATGGAGATAATATTTTTTCAATTCCGGTTTGGATTTGGGCTGAAGAGTACATTTTGAGCAAAGCGGAACGTTAAGAGCAGAGGCAATCATACTTTCCGTGTACACATCAACTTTTAATAAATTTACTTCAAAATTATTACTGTAAGTGCAATAGTTTTTATAAAAAATTTCACATGAGCTACTGTTTATTGAAATGTAATGTTCGCTATTCGTCTGTTTCAGCTGTGGGCATATTGGAAACGAGCAACAATCCGGTGATGTTCAGTCAAGCAGTGGCGAGAGTGACAGCTTTGGGCTTCGAGCTTCCAATATGCGATCGAGCAATCTTCGCAGCGTTTTCGACCGCTACGCCCGCTGGCACACCACCAGGCAGCATTGTTACCATCTTCACGAACGGCGGCGCGTCCGACCTCAGTCGAACTGCCGCCGTTTTAACGGATGCTGTCAGCAGACAGATTACAGTATGAACTTTTTATCGGTCTTTAGCGTTGGACGTGAATATGGATATGAAGGGAATATGTTCCTCTGTTGAAATTGTCCATCTAAACGCCTGTCTTCTGTGAATTTAATCTTATTGAACATACACCCCTGAGGCCCATTTTTAAGGGGTGTTCAAACATTCGTTGGATATGATTAAGCTGGGTGAGACGAATTGAAGCTTTGAGTATGTCGTGGAGAAAAATTGCTATGTTTGAGTTTTTCAATGAAAGTCGTTTATCACATCTCACCGGCTCTAATAGGTAGTATTTTTGAGCAAGTTTGGTGTCTCAGTCATTCGATCCGTGCGAATTTTCTCACTACTTGGCAATTTTCAGGTGAATGTAATTGTTTCCGACGCAAATTGCGACTGCATTTGCTCGTGGCGTACTGACAAGAATTTGGAGACAATCGCCGCTCTTCAGCTGCTTACCACTTTGACGCACGGCTTCTTCTTTGAAATGGCGCCGACCGCTAATGCCTACTCAGCCGTACGAGAGTTTTGTCGTTGTTATAGACAAGAGATAGATGAGAAAATAAGTTATGATATTTTGAGAAATTGAGGTTAAGTGAGGAAGTGGAAAGCTTAAGAAAGCCACACATCCTTTACCTTATATCAGAGCATGGAGTCCCATGTCTGAGCTCCGTGCTTTGCAGAGATGACGGAAATTATTTCTACAGACTGGCGTCAGGGTAATATTTAACATCCGATCAGAGTGATTTTCATCACAGTTATCATCTACCTATTGTGAAGCGCAAAACGCGACTCTTGGGATGGCGTACCTCATAGGAAGTACTTTCATTTAATTATTTGAACTGATGAGAACATTTTTGACCTGCTCCAACTAAAAGAAGGTTACTAGCGAGAGAAAATGAGCGTAAAACACTCTGACTCTGATATTACTGATAAAATTTGAATATCGTTGAAATTCTGAACTATTGAGCCGAGTCAAAGCACGCAAATGTGATGATTACTTTTATTTGTTACAGTAGGCATAATTAAATGAATGCAAAATAATGAAACTTTTTCTGTCTTATTCAGGGGATGAAAATTGTGACCGACATGACGCGTCCCGATTCACATCCGTTTCTGCGTATGTCTGGCATCAATTCCCTGTCGATTCAAAAGCCAATCGACAGCGGTCTGGACGCCGCAGAGCTGGTGGCATGGGGTGGGAACGTTGCTTTCGAAGCATTGAATCAAAGTAAGTTTACGCTTGGATGTTTGTTTAATCTTTATTAGAAATTAAGCGCCACACATGAGCAGCAAATAAACAGAAGCAGAATAGTTTGATATCGTTGAAATTCATAGCCCGCAATGGAAGTTGACCGTCGAGGCATAGTGACAAAAATCAAATCTAATGCACTTCCCCATACCAAAGGCAAATTAAGAATTGTTATTTTATTCTAGTCATTCTTTTTCCTTACCGCCTGAATCGTCTCTTCTCGCAGGTTAATGCCGCGGTGGGGTTCACTTAAGCTTAGCAGTTTTTTCTTGAAATTGACATTGATCAAGGTTAAATGCAAATTAATCTCCAGTGTGCGTTTATGAGTGCGCCTTCTGGCTAATCAACGTTCCTTTTTAGTTTCATCTGCGAATCAGTACCGTTTCGGCGGCAACACAACCAGCGGTGCAGAGCTGCTCGGCTTGATCCCTATGACGACATATGCGGCTACTATCGTCGCCGACAATTTTACCATTGGCAGGATGCAAATGCTTGGCTGGCCAAACGTACTGGCAACGCTCAGTCCAAATCCATTCTCTACCAACCCGATTCTAAGTCAAAGTCCAGCGTTCGGTGAGATAAAGTGGCAATCTTTGGTCGCGATCAGATTAAATGCAAATAACAACTATCTTAAAATCGTTCTATGAGTGCGGACTGCTAAGAAATCAACTTATTTGTTTATCTCTAATAAGATTATGCTAATCTTTCAGATCTCATGGCTATTTCTTCTTAGGCTAAATATTCCGCATGTCACAAAAGAGTGCACATACAATTGCAGTTAACAAAAATGTTAATTAGGTTATAAACGCGTAGTCACATTCGTTAGTGAAACTCAAATAAAAATGCTCAAAAACAAATTAATCTCGCAGATGAATGTATTTTGTCATTTTTAAGGACTTCCTTTTTACGTGCTGCTTGGCCACACGTTTTCTGATGTAATTCAATGGAATATCAACTTTGTTGCTCTACTCAATACACTGACGGGCGATGTGGAGCGATCTGGTAGAACGGTAGCCTACAGCAATCCTGCAGCTCCTGGATATTTTGCCATTTTCGGTCCCTTTGTGCCTCCATGCACACATTTTGATGTGATGGTAAGAATAATATTAATAATTGGGATTCCATGGTCAAAGAAATGATTGAACTATAATTATACAACATATGTAGTCTCACTCTTGTGTATTAGCAGATGTATTCATGCGTGTTCAGGTTAAGACGCTACCTTTGTTTCTTACTACTTCGGATTTTTCAGTATGTGCAAGTATTGCACGCTTATGTGGCTACTTATGTTAGACAATCAATCTTCCTACTATAAGTCTTCGTTTTTCTATGAGTAGCCATGTGAGCACAGGTAAAATCTGATAGAATTCTGAAAATTTCATTGAAGGAAGGGTTTTTTTTGCCCAGTAATTTTTATTTTCCCAAGCTCCAAGGCCTGTCTTAAAGCCTTACGACTATTCAGTTGTGATGAATTTATATTTGAAATATTAGTACGAGAGAAAACGGGGGAGATTGTGGGCGCTGTTTTGTCGGTTGGCACAGCGGTGGGCGCGTAAATCTGCATCTAGAGGCCTACCTCAAAAGAACTATTTTAATCACGATTGCGAGCAATGCATTGGTTGCTGTTCAATTGCGGCGTGTTCACAACAGAGTCTTTCCCCACGCCACAGCTGACCATTGATCGAACTCTCGTTATTTCATGAAAAAGTCCAATCGCATTTTCGGACAACAATTAAAACGCGCCCTATAATTGCTAAAAATGCGCCCTATGTTTTCGTAGTCTTCAAACGCGCCCTATGTTGCACCTTAATATACTGAAAATATCCAACATAGGGCGCGTTTGAAATATTTATAGGGCGCGATTTTAGTTTTTTTCCGGCAAAATAATTCAGTATTTGAAAACCACGCTAAGAGTACAAAATTTTCTGCTCTTTCAAATGATGCTTGCCACTCGCGCGCATGATGCTTGGAAATGACCTCTGGAGGGTAGTTTATTATTATGTTATACCTTGTACTTGGAATTTTTATTCAAGATACTGAAAGCAGTGAGATTGGTTTTTGACCAATTTAATCTCAGGTCATACAAGATAGCGCTTCCGTAGCATAAGCTTTTCGAAATATTATCAGTTTTATTCTCGTTTAAAGAGATTAGCTGAAGGATTATCACGTGCAGATTTGAAACGAAGCATATTTTTAGATAATAATTGTACAGTATCACGCTAGTGTATAACAATACAATCGAAGCTTTAGTGCAACATGGTGGATTATTAGAAGTAGTTTTACGGTGGATGTGTACGTAGTATGACCATTCAGCGCAAGCGGTTGTTGTTCGTTAGCGCTAATGTTTTGCTCGTTAATAGCGCGTGCTTCGTGAGAGCAAACAATAAACATCTCGCTAAAATGAGCCCATACCTCCTCGGCCGTTCATCAGCCAATTGAAATGCAGAGCATAAGTGTCGCCAAAGGTTTTTGCTATTGGCGATGATGAATCCGAATCGCTCTTAAGTGCAGGATGAATTGCTACGAGTCTGCAAAAAAGTTGAGGGTAAAGCTCTGAACAGAAATCGCACGCAAAGGGTGTGCGATTTGCGACTCCTGTTCAGTAAACAGCAATTACTGCGTGCAATTTAGGATTATGCTTCGTCAAGAGTTGGGCGGGATTTCACACTCGTAACATTGTGCTTACAGGACTAATTATAATTGTATAATAATACTCATTCCCTCTTCTATGAGGCCCTCTCGCCCCTTGGTTAAGGGTAAAAAGCAGGTCAGGGTATTAATTTATTTTAGAACAGTTTCTCTACATGCTCACCAATGAAGCTGGAATTTGATAAAATTGTAGTTCTTCGTTAAGCCTGTGTCTTGTGGCCACCAGTGTTGCAAATAGTACTATTTAATTCATTTTAATACTAGTACTAAATTGTTATTTAGTACTTAGTACTAACTATTTTCTACTTTTTTAACTAGTACTATTTAGCAAAATAGTACTATTTTACAACTATTTGCTACCATCAGCTGATAAAAATAAAATCTGAAAAAAATTCAATTTTTAAATTAACTAGTTAATAACTAGTACTAAATTGCTATTTAGTACTAGTTATGTTATTAAATTGTTATTGTTATTAACTAGTTAATTTTAAAATTCAATTTAGTACTTAGTACTAACTATTTTCACTTTTTTCAACTATTGCAACACTGGTGGCCAACCCCTCACAACCGCGTTGGGCCTAGAAGAAACAACTCTTATATCGTGTAAGACCGCGTGGCGCGCTGATGTTATCTGCAGCGGTTCGCAAACCGTCAGTCAGCTGTGAAACGCAGATAAAGCAGGTTTGCAGGCATGCAAGATCACGAATAAAGTCAATTTATGAAAATATCAAAACCTAAGCCAAAACCTAAGCCTAAGCTGAAACCTGAGCCTAAGCCTAAGCCGAAACCTAAACCTGAGCCGATACCTAAACCTAAGCCGAAACCTAAACCTAAGCCGAAACCTAAACCTAAGCCTAAGCTAAAGCCTAACATGAACAGAAACAATGGGATGAGTAACAAGAAATCACAGAAGGAACGTAAATGGCTCAATG